>SNQJ01S0015437.1:147466-168357 GCA_010110895.2 Picea sitchensis | reverse complement strand
CCCCCACAGGTCTGCTATTGCATTCAATGGAGCTTAGTCTAGGGCATCCTCTCATGATGCCCTGGGGTAGTCAAGAAGGGCCTCGCATGATGCATTGGGGGCGTCACGAGGGACCTCATGCAATGATATTGGAGCATCCAGTGGGGACTAGGTAAATTCCTTGGGTTAATCGGTCATGTGCCCTTAGGTGAGGGTTTTAGCTAGCAAGCAATATCTTTGGATGTTTTTTATTGATGGGTTTTTATGTTATTTGTTTGTTAGATGCAAGAAACTTAGCTAAAGATGATTGAATGGAAGGAAAGATCCCATGAGGTTGATGATTATGTTGCACAAGGTGATAATATGACCTTGGCATCTCTCTGGGAGTGTGGGCTATTAAATTTCCTCTGCTACCCACTGTTGGGCTCCCACAAATATTTATTAGACCAATTGGTCTAGTATTGGGAGCCTGACCAAGATTGTTTCATAATTCAGGGTAAGGTTCTATAGGTTGACATAGATGAGATATGCTTTTGCACTGGATTATCCCTGATAGGGATACCATGGAGAATGACTTACTGACCAGGTGGAGATGAGCAGACAATCATGGATTTTATTGAGGAATTTTATTGGGTTGGTTTGCAAAGGACAAGTGGCCAGATCCCCATTCAAGAAATTGTAGATATACCACTCAATACCATCCTCTTCTACATCACCTAGGCCTCGGGATCCACAACCCCTCATTTGGAATCCAAGACCAACATGCAAGTGTCCTTAATGTGCCTAGATCCTACCATCTTCAATTGGTGTGAGGGTGTCCTTGCCAATATGAAATCCCAACTGACTCATTGTAAGAGAGGGAAACAGAAGTAGTTCGGGTATGGCTCCCTCTTGGTGACTATATTTCTGTAATGGGTGTTGCAATTGAGGCCTAGGATGGTGATGGGTGATCCAACTCCCTTGGAACCATGGATGACATTTTGGGTCGAGTACATGGCAAGGCTACTAGGGGGACAACATCAAGATCACTATGGATTTGGGTTTTCCAAATGGTGGCGTCGCTATATCATTAGCATCGAGGATTTCCCCTATGCTAGGAAGGATTTCTGCCAAGATCCATAACTTCCACTTCCCCCAGGAGAGGCATGGGGCCCCACATGTAAGTTTGTTTTCCATTTTTTTCATATTTCCATTTTTTGGGTATTTTGGTATAGTTTGTTTTATGGTGGGTGCATGCTGACATAGTTTCATGTTTTGCAGACATATGACCAGAGCATCCAGAAGGACGGGGCCGAGATCATCATCGTAGCAGCGATGAGGAGTCATCAGGAGGGGAAGGAGATGGTAGCAGTGAAGAACAGTTTCATGCCCAGTGTAACCTAGAGGGGATGACCATGGGATTCCCCCCCACACCAGTGGAGGATATGCCCACACACATGCAATGACACTCTAAAGGTGTTTCCCACCCCTTTCACCAACTTCTTCAGAAAGTGGCTCGGGAAGTTTTGTGCTACCATCAGCATGAGGATTGAGTAGCCAATGGTACCCTTTTTTGTACTAGACATGTGTATTAGTCAGTCATCAAGTTTAAGTATCAGGAGACCAGTAGAGCCCCATTTTTGTATAGGCACCACGTTTTTGGAAATATGTAATCACACTTTGTGACTATATATAAACATGTTTTGTTTCGGTCCCTACTTATGGATGTGAAAATGTTGTGAATGATGACCCATGTTTTATGTACATGCATGTTTAAAAACTTAATTTTAATGAGACAAATACCAATCTAACACAAAGTTAGCTAACGAATCAGCCAACACATTGGAACTTCTTTGGACGTGGAAATATTATATGTGCTCAAAATAACGTTCAATAAGACGCACCCTCATATACTTATGCAAAATGACGAGATGTTTGACGTTATATGTCTGGTTCAACTGTGAGACCACAAGATGAGATTCCAATCTAACAATTAGATGATGAATTCCAAGGGTGAGCACTTTGGACAATAGTTCAATGATGGCACTATACTCTGCAATATTATTGGTTGCAGGCCCAACGTAGACACTTCTTGAACTCACAAGCTCGTCACTGGGAGAAAATATCACCCAAGTGGTGGATGCAATATTTTGGGTACTACGGATGGTACCATCATCATATCCCACGTAGATTGAGGAGTACAATGGCATTTGCAAATAAATCTTAAAGCATGATAAGAAGTTAACTGAGACAAATAACATACACGTAAAAAGAAAAATACACCAGTCCATAACCAAACAAAAAACATGCCTATGTATAAATCATCATGCGGCCATATGGCCTAGGCATAATACTTCTTTAGGTAGAGCCCATTACGGGGCTTCGAAAGAGGATTCCCATCATAATCCACAAGCCTATAGGCCCCTCTCTCCAAGACATGTTTAACAATGTAGGGACCATGCCAAAGGGGTTCAAATTTACCTGCTCTCAAGGTGTCATTCTTTTGGTCATAAACCAAAACCAAGTCACCCTCGGAAAAGATGCAAAGACATATGGGTTTGTCATATTGAGCTCTGACACACGTCTTGTGTGTTTCATTGGAAAAAGTAGCATCATGATGTTTTTCATCAAGCCAGGCCAAGTATAAGAGATGCTCCTCCTCGGTGGAGGTATTGGGAAATAGTTCTATGGTAAGTAATGATGGGATTTCAAATTCAATTGGTAATACTACCTCCAAACCATAAACAAGTTGGAAAGGGGTAAATTCAATGGCAGTTTTGGAAAAGGTGTGGTAATCNCTTCTTTGGACGTGGAAATATTATATGTGCTCAAAATAACGTTCAATAAGACGCACCCTCATATACTTATGCAAAATGACGAGATGTTTGACGTTATATGTCTGGTTCAACTGTGAGACCACAAGATGAGATTCCAATCTAACAATTAGATGATGAATTCCAAGGGTGAGCACTTTGGACAATAGTTCAATGATGGCACTATACTCTGCAATATTATTGGTTGCAGGCCCAACGTAGACACTTCTTGAACTCACAAGCTCGTCACTGGGAGAAAATATCACCCAAGTGGTGGATGCAATATTTTGGGTACTACGGATGGTACCATCATCATATCCCACGTAGATTGAGGAGTACAATGGCATTTGCAAATAAATCTTAAAGCATGATAAGAAGTTAACTGAGACAAATAACATACACGTAAAAAGAAAAATACACCAGTCCATAACCAAACAAAAAACATGCCTATGTATAAATCATCATGCGGCCATATGGCCTAGGCATAATACTTCTTTAGGTAGAGCCCATTACGGGGCTTCGAAAGAGGATTCCCATCATAATCCACAAGCCTATAGGCCCCTCTCTCCAAGACATGTTTAACAATGTAGGGACCATGCCAAAGGGGTTCAAATTTACCTGCTCTCAAGGTGTCATTCTTTTGGTCATAAACCAAAACCAAGTCACCCTCGGAAAAGATGCAAAGACATATGGGTTTGTCATATTGAGCTCTGACACACGTCTTGTGTGTTTCATTGGAAAAAGTAGCATCATGATGTTTTTCATCAAGCCAGGCCAAGTATAAGAGATGCTCCTCCTCGGTGGAGGTATTGGGAAATAGTTCTATGGTAAGTAATGATGGGATTTCAAATTCAATTGGTAATACTACCTCCAAACCATAAACAAGTTGGAAAGGGGTAAATTCAATGGCAGTTTTGGAAAAGGTGTGGTAATCACATAATGTCGAAAAGAGCATAAGATGTCAGTTTGTCTTGTGTTTCCCTAACATCCTTTGGATCATTGTCTTAAGGAAATGATTGACGGATTTTACTTGGCCATTTTCCTGAGGGTAATAGGGCATCGAATTCTCATGTCGAACACCCAACCTGGAAGCTAATTCAGACATCATCTTATTACGAAAATGGGACCCATGGTCCATCACTATGGTCTTTGGAACACTGAACCTAGAAATTATATGATTGAACACGAAAAGAGTAGGAGTAGTATCGTCGTTAGAAAATATAGGTAAAGCATCAACCCATTTAGTGAAGTAATCAAAGGCCATGATGATGTAGCCATGACCATTAGTCAAGGTGGGCTTACATGTCATGAAATCAATGCCCCACTTAGTCAATGGGCCGATAGTCACCACACTATGTAGGGGGGTAGGATGAGTGTGCATCTTACAAGTGAATATTTTACAAGAATGACATATACGGACCGTATCAATATAGTATTTAAAAATCATGTGCTAGAAATAGCCAGCGCACAGTTTTTTTTGGGTAGTGGCCAACCTAGAGAAATAATCGCCACATTCCCCCACATTGTATTCATTCAAAACTCTTTCATCTTCCTCAGGGATAAGGAAACGACGTAGAATCAAATCAACCCCTCGATGATGCAGGGTGTCATATACAATGATTTAGTGTCTAGACTTATGCCTTATGCGTCGATGGTCATCACAGGAAAGTTGAGGACAGAAACATTGAGTCTATAGGTAGATCAAAACATATCCATACCAAGGATCAGACGACTATTCAATAAGGAATAAAAACTCAACAGGGAAAGATTCATTAACCACAGGTTCCTCATCGACTCAAGGAATTTCAGACATCAACTTTATGAAAGCCAAGGATTTCTTAGACTTGGATGAAACAAATTCCAAGTCAAACTCTTGGAGGATTACAATCCAATTCAATTACTTTCCCCCAATGATATAATGGCTAAGGATGTGTTACATTGGGTTGGAATCATAAAATACAGTGGTTTTTCACAAGAGGATGTAATGGCATAATCGTTGGATAGCACAAACTATCGCCAAGGACAACTTATCAACATGAGAGTATCGAACCTCGAGACTAGCAAGTCCCTTGCTAAGATAGTAAATGATGTGATCATGTTGTGCATTGTACTCTTGGACAAGCACCATGCCAATGGTGGATTCAGAGGCCATGAGATAGAGAAAAAAATATCGAGTATAATCAGGAGGGCTCAATAAGGGAGTCAAAATCAAGGCCTTCTTCAAGGCATAAAATGACCATTGTGCTTGGTAATCCCACACAAAAGGTACACCTTTATTCAACAAGCGCATAAAACCTTTCATGATCTCGGCATAATTGGAAATGAATCTACACAAAAAGTTTGGCTTCCCTTGCAAACTTTGAAGTTGGCTAATGGTACGAGGAGGAGGAAATTTGAAAATAGCCTCAACCTTCAAGGGATCAACCGGTATCCCATACTTGGACACAATGAAACCTAAAAATATCTTAGACACCACAAAAAAGATGCATTTATGTGGATTCAAACAAATACTATAGTATCATCATCGGATAAATATGGCATGTAAGTAACCAGGATAATCCTCACGGCACTTTGAGTGAGCAGCCAAATCATCTAAGTAAACCTCTACGATTTGTTTGATGTCGTGGAAATCATATGACATGGCCCACTGGAAAGTGGCTCCAACATTTTTAATACCAAATGGAAACTTCCGATAAGAAAAAGTATCCCAAGGAAAAATAAAGGTAGTCTTGTGTTGATCTTCTGGTTTTATCTAAATCTGATTATAGCTGGAGAAACCATCCATGAATGAGAATATTTCGCTACCAGCACATTCATCGATAATATGGTCAATGAATTGGGTTAGATAATTATCCTTTGGAAAAGTCTTGTTTAAATCCCTATAATTGACACAGACCCTAATAGTGTCATGTTTCTCAATGATCAAAACAATATTAGAAACCCATTTGGTCAAGGGAAGTGGATAGATAAACTATGCACGAAGAAGCTTCTCGAACTCTACCTTGATGGAAACAACTTTCATTGGGTTGATTGGTCGGAACTTTTGTCAGACCAGCTTGGCTCTACCATACGTTTTGATCTCATGTTCAATAATCTAGAGGGGAATTCCATGCATTTCTTCATAGGACCAAGAAAAAACATTGTGGGGTTCTTTGAATAGGGCCATGTATGTTTCAATTTCTTTGGGTGAACAGTTGGCACCTATCAGGACATGTTCCACGACACATGGCTTATGGGAAATGTCAATGCGTATGGATTTTGAAATGTTGGAAAAGTTTCATTCTGATAAAACATCATGGATCATGATGGGAGATGAGGACCATTGAACATGGCCAGTGGCAGTAGGATTTTTAATTTCATCCTTAAGCCATTCCAAGTCAAGGAGGAAATATGCATGATGGTACAAATATTCCCATGGAATATTAAGTGAATCCATGACCTCCGTGATAGCTTCATTAGATGGAATTTCAATATTGAGGAAGTCATTTGAAACCGAAATAAGATGGACGGCCCAAGAGGGCTTGGGATATTGACTATATTCCACATCCTGAGCAGAATCCAAATCAGGGCTAGTGGATGTTGATTGGATCGCTTGGTAGGCAATCTCTATCGGGGTGAGTGGTATGGATGCTCCATATTTATCAACATCCTCAAGGTGAGGTACAACCCAAGGGTCAAAATATCGAAGGGATCCACCGGTAAATGACAAAATCATGTTGATAGGAGTGATGTTTGCAGTGGGAGATGACAAGGGAAGAGGAAATATTCTCATAAGTGAAGGATCTTTGAACATCCCGCGTCGACGTTCATATAAGACTCGGTGGTATCACCAAAAAATGGTGCATTAGAACCCATATTGGATCCAAGGTCTAGGATAAACATGAGTTGATCAATCGTAACTATTTTCCCTTGATAAGGGAAGCATAGGACCCTAAAGACCAATGATACAACTGCAGTCATCTCATAGAACTAGGTATGCTTGAGTTACAAATTGTACTCAAGAGGTGCGTCGACAACCTACACATCAATAGAGATAGTTTTACCACATAACATGATGGGTAAGGAGGTGATTATTCCATGGGATTGGAACATGTGTATTTCGAATGATTTCAATAGTGTTGCAGACATGTTGAGCTTAAGAGAGCCAAATCCTTCCAACAAGAAATAGACATGATGCAAGTCGAGGCTCCTTCATCCACCACTGTTTGGTAGATTTTGTTTCCCAAAAATATCACTATGATATGAAAGGTGACCTAATGGGAGAGCCTATGAGTCACCTGAGAAGAATCAAAGGTCATCAAACTCGACTCTAAGGAATCAACCCCACCTATGGCTAACAACAAGGCTTTTCATTGCGTGGGGAAGCTTTGGAGGACTTCAAGCGTAGACATGGAACATGGTGCCTAGGCCAACTCTTCCACAATATTGTAGTTGTGGGTGGCCTGTGTGTTGGGATTATGCGTCATGTTTCAAAGAACGCCCTTCGGGGTGTGAATTGGTACATCAAAAGATGGCTTCTCAATATGAAGAGGGCCACCAGGATGGGAAGCAGATGTTTATTCTAGTGCATCATGAGAAGGCTCAGGAATAACGTAACTCTTGGCTCACATTTGAAAATGGACCATTTGGTGGCACTTGAAAATGGCAGTATTTGAGGAAGACCCCTTGTGGTGAGGGGTATCTATCATGCCCCCTTGCGGATGGGCAGAATTTGTGGAAATCATGTTTTGAGGTTGAGTGGGGGAAGGATGGGTTAAGACAACAAGTTGTTGGGGGATCCGTTGTTGTGCAAAAAATATATGGACCTCATCCTTTCAAGGACATGGGTGAGTAGGTTTATTGTCCCCATAAATGGTGCAGGGTAAATGACTCTTCCTTTTCTCCTTAGTGTCTCCCTCCTAGGTGTTTTTGGTGGAGGTAGTCCCTTTCTTACTATTAGAATTTTTCCTTTTGTTCCCTCCAGGTTTTTGAGAATTATTCGGTTGCATGGACTACATTGAATTCACCTCGGAGTTTTGAGTATGGAGTGCAACAATTTGAGCACTAGTGCCATAAGCTGACTTAACAGAAATTTGACCGATATGATCAGCTAATTGGTTTACAGAGGTATGGGAAATATAACCGACCACACCATCAGCATGGGGTCATGGCTTTGGCTTCCTTGGATCTGTTTATGGCCTATGAGCATTCGAGATGATGTCATAAAGTGTGCCCAACTGAGACTAAATCAAATATAAGTGTTGGGAATGCAAAATGGTCTGCTCCTCAGCATCCTCCCCAACCATAGCTACATATCTGGCAATGAGTGGTAGGAGGGACTTTGTGAACCACTCTGTGAGGATTTTGTTGGGAATCTGAGTCTTAATAATCCTACGTCTTTGTTTCCACTCATGTATATGATTGAAAATGTGAGTGGAATTATCTTGACGCAGTGAAGTCAAGAGATCAATTCTTATCTCATTCTATATGTGATGAGTGTCACACTATCATCCATCAATGAGTTGGATGAACACCATAAGAGATATGTCATGATCTTTGTGGAGGGGTCCTCTCCTAGCTTTCCGTCAAATTTTGGGATATCGGATGGAAACCTGGAAGGCATTTCCAACCATGATGGTTCATGGGAAATAGGTTCATTTGTTAACCATGAAAAATATGTTAAATATAACATTGTGAGGAAAGGCAATGATGCAAATGAATATTAGATGGGAAGTCTTTGTTGTCCCAGATGGACCTTGGGGTCTCCCTATATTTATACTAATGGATGGTTGAGGAGTTGTTGGAGAGTGAGTTCCTCCAAGAATGGTGGTACTTCCAAGAGCATGACTGCTCCCATAACCAAATATACCCCCAAGGGGGTGCCCCCAGGGGGAAATATGGACCCTCTAGGAAAAATGTTCCCAAATCTAGTCCCAAGCAAGAAACCGCCAAGACCATATGTGTTAACAAAGGGAAAACCTCCCCATGGTGAAAAATTCCCCCCAAGGGATGTGCCTCGAGGGAAAGGTGTACTAACCCATGGAAAGTTAAGACCTTCTGAAGTACTACCGTCCTTGGCCTGACTAGGGATAGCCCCAAAACCACTAGACATATTCCACCCAAAAGGTACACCCACGCCTGATAATGTTGAGCCACGCAAAGAATTGGCAAAGGAGGAAGAAGCCCCACTTCCCATGTTGAAACCAAAGCATCCCCCCCACTGGAAAAGAATATAGAAGTGGGCATCGATGTGGATGGGATGGGCATAGTCAAGCTAGGTATACTAACGGATGGAAAATATGACACAGCTGACATCTCCCGGAATGAGGGACCTATAGAAAATGGTATGGACGGTGTATCTTCAATGGAGCTAAGGGGTGTCAACGTAGACATCACTAGGATTCTCCTTAGAGGATTTCCCCCTGTCTCGCTTGAGGATGGGCTCGTAGGATTAGCTAAACTAGATGAAACACTTGTTACTGACATGGTGGAAGGATGACTAAACAAAGAGAAAGGTGCACTAAAAATTTCCCTCACTTGGAAAAGTAGAGGTGCATCTGGCTCAGTCAAAGGAGGATTAAAATTTTGTGGAGGACGTTCATCTACCACTTCTACCTTGACTAAACCAGTCTCGTCAAACCAAAGTTCAATCCCTTCAAAGTATTATTCAATTACCTCATGTTTCTTGATAGGTGGTTGTTCCTCCATAATGGGTTCAAGTCCTTGTAGTCGACTGGACTGGCACGGTAGTTCGGCCATGGTGAATATACTATGTTATAATCCAAACACAATTAAACCTAAGGCTAACCTAGACTCATAATCAAAGAGCATGCCCCTAATCTAAACTAGGCTAACAGCAAGAAAACTAATGGGCTTGGGGGGCTTTCGAAAAACAACCCTATGGGGGAGATGAATTCCCCACATGATTGGCTAGTGAAGGTAAGAGGAGCAATTACAATGATCTACATGAAACATCCCTAACTGGTAGAAGCACCCTTTATTAAGGTGGGAACATTTTTAGGGAACTAAGACCGTAAACAAATGTCTTTCCCAGGTACTACAAGCATATCCCACTTGTAGACACCTATGTAGCTCCCTAGGAAAGGTCACTAAGGCTACCACCTAACAATCAATGGTCGGGTGAAAAGTCATAGGTCTGACCGCACATAAGGGTAGGGTAACAAAGCTCAAAGATCTAAAGGAGTTAACCAATGAAACCCCTGTATATGTATCAATCGAAGTAGTATTGCAAACACCAAAACACGTAGAGAGGGGTAATCTCTCTACTTTCCCCGATGCAACCTTGTGTTTAACTCCTTTTCTAGAGGAGAATCCTAATACACTGGTTGCAAGAATGGATTTATCACTCTTTAATGACTCCTAAGTTTTGGTTTGTGTCCTTGGAGAGTTTACTCTCCAATCCTAATCCAAGGCCCTAAGCCTAGCTAATGTTTGTTCACTATAAAAATAAAAATGACTAGTTGATTTTAGATTACGCTTTCTTTTTATGGTTGTTTATTAATTCCAAGGGTAGCAGATGAAACTTTGGTGATTTTTTTACTCTTGACCAACCAAGCAATGCAAGAATGATGATGCAAATTTTCCACTTTGATGAAATCTAACTATGGAAGGAGAAGAGACTTTCATTTTTATCTGAAAATGTAAAATTGGCCTCACGCACACCAAGTAGAAAATTTTCACTTCAAATCTGAAACCAAACAATACTCTTAATGTATTCTATTCACTAGTGCTTCAAAGGAAATCAAGCATGCAACAATTTTTTTGTCTTTTTTGGTTATTTTCCAATTGTAATGCAACAAATATTCCTGATCTAAGCAAGAAATAAAATGCAAAAGGAAAACCAACAAGAATCACCAAGCAAGTGGGTTGTAGGAAATTGTAAATGAGGTTGTATCAGCCCACTCTAATGTCTCTACAAAGATCACACTCAAAACTCACCTAGAGGGGAAGATCTAGCTATGGGAAATAGGTACAAAAGGACAAGTGATGCAACCAATGACAAACACAACTAGATATCTTAAAATATATTGAGTTCTTTGTCCAATTTCAATGAAACTCTTATACAACAATAGAACCTATCCAATAAATGGAAATCAAACCACACAAATGCACTCAAACAACACTTGAAAGCAACTTATGTGACCAAAAACATTCAAACAAAGACAATACCAAATCATTGCAAAACCCTATTGTTCAAAGGATAGACCTAACCTCAATTTTCTTGGTTTTTCTCTAAAAATATACAGTTTTTACAGATCCTCGTGGGACATAGGCCTTTCAACCAGTGAGGGTCCTTGCAAGACACCTATAAACAGGCGAGGACCTGGAAAAAAAACTGTTTTTAATAAATATGGATCTGTTTCAGATATGTATTGAATCTCTCAGATCTACTATATCTAGGCTCTGAAATGATCAAAGGAATAAAATCAAAATAAAACCACAATCAACAGAGGAAAGGATTGGTAAAGAGACTCAAAATAGAGAAGAATTGTTCCCTGGTATAGTCTTTAGTTCTGTTATGGGACAAAATCTCATGGGGATCTCACTGAATGATCAACAAGATCTCCCTAGGATTAGCCTAGTAATCCTAGATAGAATAGGGTTTAGATTCATATGGTTTTTTAGATGCAACTAAATTGTTTTCCTTTTAACCAAGAAGGGGATGGATCATACCTTTAGACTGACAATTGTCCCTGCATGTCTCATCTGTTATAGCTCTTGAGATCCAGCTACAGATCCTACAATATGCTTCCTGCATACAAGGATAAAAACAATGACCTATCTACTATCCTTATAGTGTTAGGAAAACCAAATTCACTAGATCTATCATGATCTATTACCCATAAGATTAGATCCAGTTCATTTATGAATAGAACACAAATAATATGGAGGAAAACCAATGATCTATTGATTAATCATGAAGAAAGTACATCAATATTACATACCTTGGATGTAGATGCATTTATTATTTGATCCTTTTTCCTTGTTTCTCCCTTCAAATTCTTGGTCAGGCTAGGCTCACTAACTTCTGGTTGTGATAGACAGGACAAGCACCTCTGCAAACGGGCAGCATAACCTTGCTCTTGAATTCTCCTTCTCTTGCCCAAAACTTTCCTTTGTTATATAGCTCTTTGGAGGAGGCTTGGGAGAGCTTATATATCTTCTAGAGACCACTAAAGACTCGAATTTTGTGAGTTCCTAGGCCCTTGCCATGAATATACAACTCATCCCTCACCTATCCCCCCGTAACTCCTCGAATATAGAATTTTTATAGATCCTTGCTTGTTGAGCTACTAGTGACCTACCAGGATCCCCACTTATTGAGCTACTAGTGACCTGTGAGGATCCTCGCTCGATTTCTACTATTTTTCTAGCGAGGATCTCCAAAATGGATCATATCTTAGGAAAAATGTGCATTTTGGCTTATCTTCTTATGGATTTCGCTTTGGCTTATAGGGTGTAAATTAAGGCTATAACACATAGTTTGCTAAAACCAATATATATATATTTTTCCTTTGGATGGGGGATTCTTAGGACCTATGAAATATAGAGCCCATTTCTCGAAAGGTTCCACCATAACTTGAGGCTACAGGGGCATCTAATATGTTTTTGTTGGCTTTCACATCCTTTGGAACCTATCACAACTTCTCACATACTTCTTGGCATCTATGAATAGAGTTGGAAAATAGTATCCAAGATGAAGTATTTTATAAGAAGATCATTTATCTGCAAAATTCCCACCAATAACATCAAAGAATTATTCGTTCCTGACACACCTATGGATTGTCAAATTTGGTCCGGTGTAGAAAAGATCTCCTTTAATCCATGAATATTTAGCACTAGATTTTATTATTTTCTTTTTATCTTTTGGTGAAAGATGGTATGGTAACTTCCATGTAGACAAATAATTAGTTATATCAAAAAACCATGGATTTTTGGTTTATATAGAAAATACATGTTCATTTGGGAAGGAGTATTCTACTTGAACACTCTCACCCAGATTATTAAGGTGTGAAATAAAGTATGCCACCTGATTGTCCTTTCCAGGTCAATATATGACAATGATATTGAATTCATGCAACAGAATAACCATATTGTTATCCTACCATTAGTAATAGGTTTATTCATTAAGTATCTAATCGAAGAATGGTCTGTATGGACAAAGACTTTGTATCCAGTAATATAATGTCGGAATTTATTTACAGCATGAATGACTGCCAACATTTCTTTCTCAGTCTCTATATAATTGAGCTCAGATGGAGTTAATTTTTTACTGATAAAGTAGATAGCATAGGTTAGAAGGCTTCCCTTTTGACCTATTATTTCTCCCACTGTTGTATCATATGCATCTATAGAGATGTAAAATTGTCAGCTCCGGTCTGGACCCTTCAAAATTGTTGTTGATAAAAGTTTTTCTTTAAGAGTTTGGAAAGTAAAATGGTAGTTAGTATCTCAACAAAATTTAGCATCTTTCACAAGTAACTTAAACAAAGGAAATGCTATTTTACTAAATTTTTCTACGAATCTACGATAATAGCCTGCATATCCTAGAAAACTTCTAACATCTCTTTGATTTGATGGAATTGGAAATTTGAGAATAATTTCTATCTTGGATAGATTTACTTTTAGTCCTGCAGGAGACACATGATGACCCAACACAATTCCTTTAGATTGCATCATAAAACATTTTGCATCACTAAGTGGTATATTTGTTTCCATGAATATAAATAGAACTGCTTTCAAATTATTCAAAGCAACTTCAAAATCATCTCCATACACTGAAAATTCATCCATATAAACTTCTACACATCCATGTATCAAATCAGAAAAAATGGCCAAGACTACCCTCTCAAAGGTAGTTGGTGCATTACATAACCCAAAGGGTAGGACTTTATATTCACATGTTCCCCAGGAACATGTGAATGTTGTCTTATCTTTTTCTTCCAAGGCTATTTTGATCTAATTGTAGACATTGAATCCATCGAGGAAAGAAAAGTATGTATTTCCTGCTAATGTGTCCAGGACTTGGTCGATGAAGGGTAGAGGAAAATAATATTTCAGAATTGCTTTGTTCAATTCTCGATATTCCACACATATTCACCATTTTTCATTCTTTTTGGGTACTACCACCAAGGGAGAAACCCATTGGCTATTTGAGATAAGATAGATAAACTCTATTTTTAACAATTTTTTAAGTTCTTCTTTCACTATCTCTTTTAGCATAGGAATATTCATTCTTCTTTGTGGTTGTCTGACAGGTTTGACATTATCTTCTATGTAGATGTGATGTGTGCAAGTATCTGGATGGATACCTTGCATATCTGTGTAATCCCAAGTGAATGTGTTAGAATATTTTTTCAATAATTGAATTAACCTTTCCTCCTGAGATTTTTCCAAATTAGAGTTGATGTTTAAACATTTCCTCGGAAAAATTTCAATGAATTTACTGTGTGAATTTGATATTGTGTTTACAGGAAATATAGTTTCAAATAAAGATTGTAAAGAATCCATTGTACAATTTTCTTGAAAATTTTACTCCAAAAGATCATTAGTGGAAATTTGTTGAGAAGATTCAAATTTCTCTATGGAATCTGGATCGGAAATGAAGTGATTAAGTACGTTTCATCATTCTCTTCTCTAAAATGTATAGCTTAATTAATACTGCAAAAAGAATGAATAGTTTCTTCCTCGGAGTCTGTTTCTTCAAACCATGACATTTGTTCTAGTTCATTAATAGATCTACCAGGTGGATAAAGTGTCACTTTCTTGCTTTCACTCCCTCTTGAAATAATCATATTTCTTGATCTACAACTAATGAGAGCATCAGTTGTGGCCAACCAAGGTCTTCCAAGTATAAGAGGTGTCCACCTAAGTTATATTTTGGTTGAATAACTACAAAGTATACTCCCATGAATCCAAAGACACAATGACATCATCTACTACACCCTCTATTTTTACCCGATATCTATCTTCCATTTCCAATATTGTAGGTGTAGGTCGAAGGTTATAAATATTCATATTTTGCATTGTCTCCATGGTCATTAAATTAACAGTTGTGCCTAAGTTAATTAAATTATTTGGAATAGAAAGATTAATGATTAAGATGGTAAAAATTGGTACCCCTTGATCAACATATTTTTCTGTTAAGATATTTGTTGACATTAAACTAGCTAGTTTCCCAACAACTTGCATTGTTGCTAGATCCTTTATTTTCCTTCTTTCTTTCATAAGGCATAATTCCCTAATTGTTTTTTCTGTAGATTGGTATGTTCTTTATATCCTATAATAAGGTAATTTTAACATGGATATTCTTTAATTCATTTAAGAAATCATGCTTAGAAGGAGTTATAGATTTTTCCAAGTACAACCTCTCTGGAAAAGGATGTGTTTTGGTTAATGGTGATTGATCCTTCTGAGTTTCAACTCACTTGTGTGCAATTTCAATGTCAGTTTTATTATGAGTTTCTTTTTGTTTTTCTTTCTCTTTTTCTTTTTCTTATACAACTACAAGGGCTTCCTTATGAAGAGTTTTACCCGACCTTAAGTGGATATCATGTACATAAACAATTGCATAAGTAGCCAGTGTTCCTTCTTCAACATTATAAGTAGGTGTTTCCACTTTATTATTAGGATTAGCTAATGGCTCTTATGGTGGTTGGGTTGGTCTAGGTGGTGGAGTGATTTGTGGTGGAGGAGGTATGGAATATGGTTGTTGGGTTAGTTGTGGATATTGAGTGGATGGAATCTGTTGTTATTGCCGGTATGGTTGTTGTTGAAAAGGATAATATTGTTGTTGAAATGGAAAAGATTGTTGTTGGAAATAAGATTGTTGATATGGTTGATATTATGTTTGAGGATTGTAGGTAGACTAGTTTCCAGAAGAAAGTCCTCACCAACCTTGTTGAAAAGGTTGGTTTCGGGTTTGTTGAGGAGGACATACTTGCCAAGGCATAGGGGTATTCCATGTATTTTGTACAAAATTTGGATTAAAATATGAGGAAATTGTTGAACAGGATCTTGAGATATACATGGTGTGTGTGGCTTCCATGGTCTTCTTGGTGCAACATAGTAAAGAGATTTTATTATTGTGCTTTCACCTTTAAAACTCGATTTGAGTCCTAGCAATGATGGGCAATTTTCCATTGAATGGTTTTCTGCACAAATTCCACAAACTTGAATACTTTCTAATGGACATTCTCTTAGTGGATGCTTTTTCTTATATTGATGGCAAAAAACTTCTAAAGATTCAGTTTTTTATTTTTCTTTCTTTTTAGCTTTCAATGTATCAATTTGAGAACCTAATGTACTCAAAAGAACAGTTTTAAAATTTTCCAACAAATTTTCTACTTCTTCCCTGGTTATACTCCTTGTGGTTGATTTGGTGACTTTGGAAAGATCTCTTGATCCTTTTCTAGCCTTAGCTCTGCCCCTGGAGTATTTCCTGCACATTTCAGCAATTTGTTCAAATGGTAAAGTTGAAATGTCACCAGATCCCATGAGATTAAGAATATCAATATATTCGTCACGAATGCCTTTTAAAAATATTGTATGGACAATATAAAAAATTAAACTATGCTTTGATTTGTACAAATTGTACAAAAATATTTCCAAGTAGTCCTCTATGTTCTCATCTTCTTGTTGAGCCATCCTAAAGATATCTTCCTTAGAATCTCTTGGTCTGCAATAAGCTTGATACTTCTTAAGGAAAATTTTCCTCATAGTATCTCAATGCCCAATAGTATTTTCTCCTAGCCCCATAAACCATTTCAAAGCAGTGTTCTTCAAAGTGGCAGAAAACAAATGAAGTTTGTGAGCATCATCAGTATATCCATAGGTACAACATAAAATATAAAATTCAAACAAAAATGCATCACAATCTTCAGAGGCCATACCATGAAAGTTAGGAAGAATGGAAGTAAGGATGTTTTTTTTCTTTATCTCATTTCCAAATTTTGTAGGTACATATAAGATGGGAAAAACAAAAGTGACTTATTCCTCATCTCTTGCATCATTCGGACCTCTTTCTCATTCTCCTCTTCCTTAAAGTATTATTTCTCTTTATCTACCTCTTGGACCTTTTTCACCTTCTCCTTCTCCTCCTACACTTGGTATTCTTGGTATTCTCTCTCTTTCTCCCCCACCTCCTAGTATTATGCTTCCTCCTCCAACGTGAGATTNTCTTCCTTAAAGTATTATTTCTCTTTATCTACCTCTTGGACCTTTTTCACCTTCTCCTTCTCCTCCTACACTTGGTATTCTTGGTATTCTCTCTCTTTCTCCCCCACCTCCTAGTATTATGCTTCCTCCTCCAACGTGAGATTATTCATCAACCATCTTATTGTCCTAGAAGATCCAAAACTGCTTACTCCAACCTTCAGGTGTTTCTTCTGGATCTTCAAATCGTTCGCCAATATCTTTTGTTTTTGTGTGCTTTAATATTTCTGCAACAATATGTGTCATTGTATCCTTCTTATTACTTGCGAGAAAGTTAGTAATGGGGCGTTTTGTGGATGTTTTGATAGGTGGTTTGATAGATGACTTGGTAGATGGTTGTGAAGATGATGAAGTAGGTGGTTTAGTAGATGGCTTAGTATGTGGTTTAGTAAATGGTTTAGTAGGTTTTTTTGTGGGGGGGGGTTGATTTTTCTAAGATATTTTATTTTTATGAAACAACTTTCTTTTCTTCCTTAAAAAACCTACCCTTACTATATCTATGTCTAACTGATCTATTCATGCAAATCACAGATGACTAGTTCTTGTGAAGACTCACAAAAGTGGTTGTGCGGGTTCATACCTATCGTCTTACCTTCTTCACTCCTTCCAGTCTTAAATGTGTGAATAACAAAAAAAATTCAAAACCAATTCCTTTAGTGCCTCCCTGGAAACGACACCATAAATTTCAACTTAATTTATTTGCATAAAATAGGACATTTATCATGTCAATCCAGGGTTGGTAAACTCATGAGGCACAATTAGGAAATTGAAACTTGAAATCAATTCTCAACTACTCTTTGCAATCTAGAAAGTGTATTCTGACCTAACCTTTAAAACTTCAATTGGAATCCAATTCTTTACACCTTAGGTTATCACCGTTCCACTAGTTGGAAATTGGGTTGTAAAGTGAAATATACCACTGGTTGTGGGCTCTTTGCAATAGTACTCTATCAACTAGTGAGGTTAAAGCTTTTGAAAGAAGGTTATAACACACATGCGGAAAAGGACTCTAATTCCTTCAACCTTAGGTTATCATTGTTCCACTTGTAGAAAATCAGGTTGCAAAGTGATATATGCTACAATGATTGTGAGCTCTTTGCAACAGTACTTTGTCAACTAGTGAGGTTAAAGGTTTTGAAGGAATGTTTTAGCACACTTGCAGAATAAAATACTTGAAGTAAATATAACTCTTTCAACCTTTAGTTATCATTGTTCCACTGGAAGAAAATCAGGTTGCAAAGTGAAATATTCCAATGGTCGTCAACTCTTTGCAATAGTACTTTTTAAACTAGTGAGGTTAAACGTTCTAAAAGAAAGTTTTGTGTAAGGAATTTGAAATAAAATCTAGGTTTCAACTACCTAGGTGTCACGTCTCCTAAAAATTTAGAATGGAAATTAAAATGGAATCTGAAATTGAACATAAAAATTAAAGTGTTGTATAAAATAAAAGAAATAAAACAAATTGCTTACAGAAAGAAAATGCAACGATTAAACTTATGCACAGCAGTATACATAGTGACATGTATCAAGACAAGGGGGCCCTTCGAGCCTGATGCATGCACAGCAAAGGAAAAATACTATATGGAAAAGATCATAGCTTCTATAATATTCATAAAAACAGGTTACAGAGTTGAGTTTTCAAAGAGTCTTTCTTCGCAATTCAAATCTCTCCTTAAGCTTCAAAATATAACTTATTTATACAATAGAAAATGTAACAATAAGCCTAAAAAATTTATTTGGAGTAATGGAATAACCGATAAGATCCTAAAAACACCGATTCTTCCTTGATTTTTTGAGGATCCACGATTTTATGAGCAAAATCGGGTTGTTGATTTTTTTGCTACAAAAATTAATGTCTGGTACACAAGTTGACAGTGAATTGACTGACACATTTCTAATTTGTTTTCACACATCCAAGAGGGTATTTTCCATGCCATGAAGGATAGTGATCCAGGTGGATATCGGTGGCCACCCACCTTTTCCAACTCGGTCAAAACAGTTTTTTGGCAATTTTGGCAATTTACTATTTTTAGCAGTTTTTAACTTCTAGGGCCATTTTGAGGGCCTAAATGAAGGTTTTTCGAGGTAGAGATTCCCAATGATAGTTGAAGGCTCTAATTGAGCCCCCAAAATTAATCTCCTCGATGATACCTTTCCAAAGGGATATCGTGTGCCTAAAACGAAGATCGTATGCAAAAGTTACGACCCCGGGAAGTTGGTGTACTAACTTACCCAAACGGGGCCCACATAACTTTTGGCACTTCATCTCCTAGGGTTAGGTTTTTGGATGTCTAGGGTTTTTGACATTCCCATTTATTGTAAAAGAAGGCCTTCAGAGCCTCATTGTAATCATATTATTTCGAATGAGCGCAGTCGTCACATCTCTTCTCAGAGATAAGCCACCACCATTCCAGCAAGCTTGTTTCCCATTGCATTTTACAGTTTTAGCTTATTTCCTTATTTAATAGAAAACCAGTTTTACTGTATATCTATTATTATGTGTTAAGCATCTTTTAATAATCTGTATTCATTTCATTCTGCTCATAAAATCCGGATCAGTGGTATAAGAGTGGTCTACTCCTTGTCATCGTAATGCATGTCCCCAACGAGGTCAGGGTACAAAGAATTGGGTCTCAAGCTTGTTTCTCATGAGGAAAAAATCTCTCGCACGCCCAAGTGAACTCTCATGGAAGGAGAAAATAAATATGATGGGTCAGGACATCCTTTCAAAATGTTGCTTGAGGAAGCCCTCACGCAACAAAGGAACGAGATGATGGATAGTTTCACGCAAATCCTTCGGCGGCTACCAACAGGTGACGTATCTTTCTTGAGCGAAGGCGCCGCCCCCTTCAAGGTACAAATTAACTTTGATATTCCTATATTTGAAGGTCAGATAGACACAGATGTTGTAGACAAGTGGTTGAATCTACTAGAAGGGTATTTTTCTGTCCATAACTTTTCGAATAGAGAAGCGATTACTTTTTCACTCCTCAAATTCGTTCATCATGTCAAAGATTGGTGGGAAAATTTATGTGACCAAAAGGAAACAGAGGAACCCTCATTATTTACAGTCATGACCACCTGGGAATCCTTCAGGGATGCTATTAAGGAACAATACTACCATGTCAGAAGTTATGACGACTTGTATACCAAATGGACAACACTGTGGCAAGAAAGATACCAAGCAGTGCCAGAGTTCACAAATATCTTCCATACCTTGCGCACCAAGCTAGGTATCAGTTATTCAGAGCAACATCTAGTACTCAAGTATCACGGTGCTCTGCATAGATACATATAGACCGAAATGGAATTTTTGGACATCTCGTCCTTGGGCGTGGCCTACCGATATGTCGTCAAAATCGAGCAGAAGCTCAAACAAAAGACGCAACAATTTGGCCCTGGGAACCCCTCACAACAAAAGCCGGGAAGGGGCAGCCCCAACCAACAGAACAAAGGACAGAGAAAATATGGAAAGTATCAGGACAATTAGTCCAAAATGAAAGCAAAGAAGGACACCAAAAAGATAAAGAAAGATACCGGGAAGTGGTGCAACTTCCATAAGAGCCCTTGGCATAACACTGTTGATTGTCACTCAAAGCATTCGTTGGTGGTCGAAGTGAAAGCTTATGAATTAGATGCGGCTTATGACTCTGAGTCAGAACCAGAAAGGGGAAGACGGATCATTGACGCAGAACCCAGTGCCACCGTTGCTGCCACCAAGCTCCGGCCTGGTGAACCAGATGAACCAGAAGAAGGCGAGCGCCTCTTCCATTCACAGATGTGGGTAAAAGGCACCCCAATGCACTTCATCGTTGATAGTGGTAGCCAGAAGAACCTCATCTCAGTAGAGGTCATCAAGAAGTTGGGCCTGTCAACAACACCGCACCCACAACCCTACACCATTGG
>SNQJ01S0015437.1:117356-135704 GCA_010110895.2 Picea sitchensis | reverse complement strand
TGTGGAGGAGGACCTGTCATTCGGGGACCTGATGTGTAATGTGAAGCCAAGCACCAGGGAGGCGCTCACCAGGCAGGCCAACAATTCCGCCCCGCCTAAGGTCGACGACCTTCCTGGTTGAGTGGTGGAAGAAATTCCATGGTTAAGTGACCTACAGGCCACAGATGCTGAGCAGTTGGAGAAGTTGGTGACAGGGGAGAAGGCAACGGCTGACAATGGCAAGCAAGAGGATAGGAGGAATGCTCCTCCTAGTGTCCAGGGTGGCGGAACGCTCGGTCCCCTCCTCAGCAGTGAACACCTAGCCTTGGTGTTCGAGCTCCGTAGCCACATCGCGGACTTGGAACACAGGGCTCTCATCATGGGACAGCGAATAGATTTGCTCCTCGACGCGCTATCCGGGGCCCCAGCTCAGCGCAAGTGCCCCATGTGCATGCAGACTTTTGCCATTTCGACGGGCGCTAGTGGAAGAGACACGTCACCGGGTGCCTAGGTTGCCCTGTTCTCCAGGTTCTTGTTTTTTACGTGTTAATTGCTATATGTTTCTTTGGAACACTGGCATCTGTCATGGTTTCCTACGGGCAGGACAGATGTCTTTTTCTTGAATATATTACTGTATAAACTGTTAAATGCCTCCCAATAATGCTAGTTTCCGGTTACCGGCAGCATTTTTTGGTGACTGTAGCTTTGAAGCTGTTTACTTTGTCAAAGTTTTGAGATAATATATTATAGCAGGTACTCCACCTTTTTTATTTAAAAAAAAAAAAATGAAACCATGTTAAAACTTTTACATAATTATCATTAATAAGAACATAAGAACATACGTTTTTAGGACTTTTGTTCTTATCGTACTTAAGTAAAACATTTATGTTAAACATCTCGCACATCTTAAGATTAATGATGAGAACATGCATTTAATATTTTTTTTTTAATGAATAAATAAAGTATAATTAAATGAAATATTATTTAAGGGTGTTGTTTAATTGTTTTAAGAAATGTTTTAGGTCATGTAAATTTGCATGAAATTATTATTTTTTATTGTTTAAGATATATTTTTGAATGTAGAAATAAATTCAGTATGATAAAAAAAACCTTAAAACATTTGATTTATATTAACAAACAAAAAAAATAACCAAAAAAAAATCATTTGATAGAATATTTAGAATATCACTTATTTAAAGCTTTTGTTTTATTTATTTACGACTTAAATAAATAAACATTAAATAGCCATTTGACTTAATTTTGTTTTATTTTAAAACATATTTATAAAAATATGCATTTAATACTATAATTATGATGATTTTTTAAGAAAACATAAACCCGTGAAATGAAATGTTTTAAAATGATTTAAATAAATAAATGCCAAATAATTATTTTATTTAATCATTTTATTTTTTCACTTTTTCTTTTACATATATTTTATATATGTTTTTTCTCTATATATTTAATATATTTAATTTCAAATAAAATAAAGTATAAATAATTTTATTAATTAAATAATGAAAATTCCATTTTCATACCAACAAATAAATCTATTACATCAATTTAGTATCTAAACAATCTATAACATGAAAAGCAATTTATTATTATTAAAATAGCATACAACATATATCTTAGCTTAAATAATCTATAACATTAAAAGCAATTTATTATTATTAAAATGTCATATAGCATATATCTTATCTTAAATAAATGAGTGTGATATACTCATTTTTTTTTTTTAAAGATCCAGAGATATTGTTTAACTTTTTAAAAATATATTTAGTATTGGATTTCTTTTAAGGTTTAGGTTTATATAAAATATAATCACTCTCAAAGAAATGAGTATGTATAATAATAATAATAATAATCTATTTTTAACCCTCTTGTTTGTGGGACAAGGGACCCCCCTTCGCTCAGCAATTTGACTGGTAAAGTCTACGAAGGTATACATACCCTACCCCCCTCTGGATTTGAACCTGTGACCTCTTAAGAGGAAACACATGTTCTTAACCATTAGGCTATAAAATAGGCAACTGAATCTATTTTGATTATAAAATATAATGTTTTTTTATTTTCTAATGGATGTTGAATTATAATATGTAAAATGATAAATGTATGTGTCAAATTAAGGTAGCTTGCCCAAAGTTAAGGTTTAATTAGTCTACCCAAAGTTAAGGGTTAAATAGTCTTTTCTATGTTTGGTGGTATAACAATTTCCTTTGATATGTTGGCTTGGTTGAAAAACACATTGATGTGCTTTAGGCTCATGTGACTAAGTTCTAAAATGTAATACTAGAAGTAATAACAAAATGTAATCTTGATCTAAACACTTAGTGTTTGAGAATGGAAAATGAACATGAAACATGTAACCATTTCAACCACTAAAAAATAAAATAGTTTACTGTAGTAATAATGGTTAAAACAATAAAATTGATCACTCATAAAATTAGGTTAACCTTATTTTAGTGGCAACCAACCATTTCATTTTATCGATTAGTAAATTAATTGAAACATAACAACAAAGTCATTACAATTGCATGAGAATAATCTACAGCAAAAGTAAATAATCTCACAGCCATTTTAGTACAACAAGTAAGGAAGTAGTCCTACACTACACATATTGTCAATCAAATTATATGATAATAATTATGTTACATTTTATCCTCAATCAGGTTTGTAAACTTACGAAGTGTCAGGCACAATATGTGCAAAGCTAATCTCAAAGTGTCTAACACACCATTTTCTAATGAAATACGAAGCAAAACTCTGAGAATTGGTTGCTCATCTAAAAGTGAATATTCTAAGGTAGAATTGCATGTTGAATATAGATCCCCTTATATTCAACAGTACTTCGTTGGATTCACTCTATAGGTTAGATTGACAACCTTCAATTGAAAATATAAACAACAGAATTGAGAAACTAATACATGCAAGCAAGATGTCTATCATGAGCATTTTCCCACCAATGAAGAATTGGTGACCATTAATTGCATAGATTGCGGCTCTAACAATTCCTTGTCTAGTGGATCATCATTCACATTGATAGACAAGGAAGCATGGGAATCATGTTCCAACAATAATTAGTTTCAAGCCACACAACATAAACAAAACTAAAAAAACTGAATAAACTCACACAATGAAATGAAACTATTGGACAACATATACCAAAGGGAAGGGGCCATGCCTCCCTTGGCATACACTGCCAAGAAATATTATAGTGGAGAGCTCTTGATCTGCAACAAGTTCTTTATTCTAGAATTCTCCCCTCATTACAATGTTCCTACTTACATTTATGTATATAGCTTACATCTCATAGAAGGGAAGTGGTTACAACAAAATGAGACCATATCCCAAATGCATGGATCTACAACCAACACAAACTTGATTAAGGCAATGGAGGTTAACTAATGGTTGTTGGATATGTTTGAATAACATAGAAGAACAACAACATGATCCTTGACAAAACCAATATTCCAAAATTCGTATGCAAGAGGTGTAAAAACCCAAATATTGAGGTGTTATAGGAATTTGAGGCGCTACAGGGATTCTGGGAAAATATGCCTTGAAGATTTGCCCATGTATCCCAAACCATTTCTTTTTAGGAAATCCTCCCATTAATTACTCAATTTGGGGCATTCTGCACAAAACCCATGTCTTCGATTTGCCAATTCATCTTCATATGTCTGGAAATGTTGTGGAAAAACTACTTCTAGAAACAGGTCATTACAGGAATTCTGGTAATGTTATAGGATTCAGAAGATCCCTGCTTCTTGATTCAAACTGTGAACTTTTGCAGGTAAATTAAGAAACCACAAAGTCTATTCTAAATAAACATCAAAACATGGGGAAGAAACAAGAATTTAATGATTAATTGTCTTATCGAGCTCGAATGTGGTAAAGGCTTATAAAATGGACAAATACAGAAATACAAGTGAAAATGGGTGAAAATGAAGGATAAATCAAGTGAAAATTGGACTAAATGGTCATTGAAAACATGTCAATATAAAGACTCAACACATACACCAGAATGAATCTCCTAAAAATAGTGGTCATATGGCTTCTTAGTTAATACTGAAAGCAATTTACAATATCAAGCAAAAGAACCTACTCCCTATTGTGTTTATCTTATTTATACAAAAGAGGGAGAGGGAGATTAATTATTTTGATTCTTCTGCTTGGTTGTTCGGTTCTCTTTATTCTATATTTAGTTTATGTATCCAGTTGTCCATTTCTTCCACCTAAGGGTTAGATTCCTTTTGCCAATTTGAATTCCTTTCTTGAGTGTTTGGTTTCACCATCAACTTATCCATTTGTGTCACCTAGAGGGTTTGATCATTGTTATGAGTTCAAATTTCTTTTCTTTCTATGTCATCTATGGGATTCACTTGTGACCATGGAGTCTTTTCCTTGATTTGTTCGAACTTCCTTCATTATTGCTCAAACTTCTATCGCAAATGAATATTCCCCTTGTCTAGAGGGATGCTCCATGTGTATAGGTATATGTAGGTTAATAAATCAATAAGGCCAAGGAATGGATTGAGGACCCCATCCACTCTCGAACCAAAGATACCAAGTACTTCTGGTTGGTTGAAACTTACTCGTTTGTCAAAACTTGGATTGCTCAAGCACTGGTAAATGTGAAACTGGAGAAATGGGACATTTTGCACTCCATGTGTATCTTTGAAGGGAAGATTGAGGTTGTATGTGTGGCGGTCTTTGGAGTTAAAATCACAGTCAAGGAAGCTCTAGAGGAAGCAGGGGAAGGAAAAAGGGAGACGAGGTCGTCTAGCACAGTGGGAAAAAAGGGGAACCCAATTGAAGTGGACATGGAAGCTCAACAAATGGAGGCTCGTGAGGACTCAGAGGATGTACATCGACCTGATCTTGGAAGTGGATATGGAGGCTCCCCCCCTCCCTTCGAGAGTTAGTTGATAGGTGTGATCATTTTGTTGTTTTTTGTTTTCATTCTTATGGATAGAAATACTCTAGTTTATCAGTTAATAGCTTATGACAACATGAGACCGAAAAAACTAATTTGAGACACCATAATTTTGTTGGAAAAATATGGGGGAGGTTTGGTTTCCTCTATTGGTAAGTCTCCACCACAAAATGACTCTAATACTGTAATTTTATGTGAATAATAGAAGGATGTTACTTTTTAGATTAAAAAAAATCATAAAAACAAAAAATGTGAAAAATAAACAAAATTGAGGAAAAAAAAAAAAACATTTTTTTAATTAAAAAATACATTTTAATTTTTTTAAATACAAATTTAAATTTAAAAACAAAAAACAAAACAGAACCAAAAAAAATTCCATGCCCTATTAATTTGTTTAAAAATAAATAAAAATCTTTTTAAAAAATCATAAGAAACTTTAAAAATTTAGAAAAAAATACAATTAAAATCATTTTAAAAAAGAAAACTAACTAAATTAAAAACCATTTTAAAATGAAATTTAAAAAACAAAAATTGATTAGAAAAAATAAAACAAAACATTAAAAATTGAAAAAATAGGCATATTAGGTGGAAAAGGAAAAATAAGTATATTATGTGTGGGGCAAGTGATTTGCCTCACCCCACTTTCTCCTTTTCCCTGGCTTGATAAACTCACCCCTCCCCCTCCCACACGTGCCCACCCATTAAAGGATGATATAATGGGGACGGGGTAGAGAAAATAGGCATATTGGGTGGGGGTGGCATAGGGGGCTCCCCCATTCATGCCCTTTATTAAAGGAGCATCCCTCCCCTCCTTTAATGGGTGAGCATGGGGGGAGCCCCCTTTTCCTACCCCCCACCCAATATGTCTATTTTCACTCTATGTCGCTCATTTAATGGGTAGGCATGGGGGAGTCCACTCTACTAGCCCACACCTTATATTTTCTCCTTTAATGGGTGGATGCAAGGGGAGACCCCTTTGTTTCCCTCCACCCAATATGTCTATTTCCAGCACCACCACCCCACCAACCCATATGCATGTTTTTCCACTCCTTTAATGGATGGGCATTGGTGGAGTGTTGGTTTCTTATTTGAGTTATTCCTTTAACATGATTGGTCCAGGTTTAGGTCTGTTAGGGATCCAACAAAGCCTCTAAGACTATCATCCCTTCCGGTAAACCAAAAGGCAACACAATGCACAGAGTGCACTGCACAGTATCACCCAAGATAGTCTTAATGGGTGACTGCAATACTCAAATGCTTGTAGTCCAGGACCGAATGGAGATCTGTGAATTGTGTGCTGAGAGTTATATATATTTATTAAATCAATATATTGTCATTCGCATTCATGCATGTACTGTAATTGGATCCATTAATTCATTTTACGCATCATTCTAACATATACTCACAGACAGTAAAAGGGATGCAAGCATTCAATCACATAACAAAGGGTTTACCTTGGTTAACCCCCTCCTGGGCTACGTCCACAAAGATCTGGCTCTCTAGCTCTTTTATTATGGTAGTTTCAAAACTGCAGCGCTGTGCACTTTACAAATCATTCTCAGTTAGGTCGAGATCTATTATGAGGCAGACTAGATCACACCAGGCTCCTTAGCTTGTGATCTAACCCTCAAGATCTACTCTCCTGACCCCCTACATCTCTACAACTTACAAAAAGGTATCGAATTACAGTAGTGTTACCGATACTCCATAGATCAACCCCCCTTTTCCATTCCCCCTTCTTTAGACCTCCTAGGTATCTATCTATCTATATACATATATGTGTGTGTGTGTGTGTGTGTGTGTGTGTGTGGCTCATCAGCCATTACAATGTATTACCAAAACCCTAACCCTAACGTCGTTAGGTCTTCCATGCATGCGCGTGTGTTGCTCTTCCCTCCAACTGTCGCTTTCCTCGTACATGCCTTTCTTCCCAAAATAGCCTTTATTTCTTATTCGGCTTGCTTCCAACATTCCCCCAACATGAACATGTGGCTCGTCCTGAGCCACCTAACCCTTGTGTGCTTCGTCGATCTCTCTTGTGAGCACTTGGAACTTCTCCATGAGCTTCGTTGCTTATGCTTGGGTCTGTGCGGTCTTCTCCTTGAGTGCGTCCAATATTTTCACTGCAATCTCGTCGCTGACAATCCTTCCACATTATACCTGGGTTTGTACCATTTATGTTTTGGCTTCCTCTGCCTGTGCAATAACCTCTATTGCCCGCTCCTGGAGTGGTTCCATTTGAGCATAGTGCTCATTTTTCTATGTCTGCGCAGCTATGAGTTCTGCTTGCAGTTTCTTCATGTCCTATGCTCCTTTGACGCGCTCCATGATCGACATTGTCTTCTCCCTCTACTTGAGGTCCTAGATAGTTGCACTTATCCTTTCTCCTTCCTCATCCCACTGCTAGACCTGATGATCCTCTTCCAGCTTCGTCCAGAGTTGTGTTTCTTTCTCGTACAAGTCGACCGTCATGTGGACTTGTCACTCTATCTCCTTTATCTGCATTGTTGCCTCATGTCTCCTTTGCTCCTTCACCTCTAGTGGAGTGGTAGGTGTGAGTTGCTCCCGAAGATGCTCGATCTCCTATTGGTATTGATCAATTTTCTGCACAATCCATTCAATCTTTTCTGTCACCGTGAGTCCAACTGTCTGCGTGTTCTTTGGGATTTTCTCATAGGCTATAGCCACTTTCTGCTCCAACCCATTCGCATGGTTCTTCTCATATTTGGTCTCGAGCTTAACCTACTCGAGCATCAATACCAACTCGTCTTGATTGTCCTTCGTCTACTACAATTCCGTTGTATATGTGTGTGCGCGAGACTGTACCTCATGTGTAACGTTGACTTGCAGTTTGTACAAGGCCTTGGTTGGTATACATGTCAATACCAACTATAATTGAGCTAAGTTATTTAGGGGTGTATGCCCCACAATTTCGTCCATACACAGCATGTTGGGTGTGACGTGAAATGTTGAGCTTGGTTGTATTGTCTTTTGTATCCTGTCATGCTCGCTTGATCCAGCTTCACCTCTTATCTGATATGCTAATGGGCATGTTTCTACATTGTTTTCGGTTGTCTGCGCTTCCCCAAGCTACATGAGGAGTTGTCGTATGTGTGTCATATCTTCCTCATTTATGTCCCTTTGACATGCAACATTCGTGAAATCCGCGATTGTGCGATCCTGGATCATTTGGGCCACCATGTCTGCATCATCCTCAGTGATCATGTATTCAAGGGGTGTTTTTTGTGCCTTCGCCTTCTTGCGCGCACCCCCTGTCTGGATGACTGGCCTCTTAATCTAGCCTTGCTTTTGTGGTGTAGCACTTGATGTAGTTCCTTGTGCTGCCTCGACCTGTTTCTGTTGTACTTGGGGCGCCTGTGTGTTGTTCTTATTCACCGTCTGGGTGCCTGTATTAGATGTCCCCCCTTTTTTCTTTTGTGCCTTGTTCTAACCTATCCTTGGTTTATTGGAAAATGTTACATCCTCAGGCTATGTTTGTTCATGTCTTACCTCCTCCTCCTTCTGTATATCTACGGGTATTTCCCGAATGAGAACTGGAATCCTCTAGTCATATTCTCAATCCTTAATGGCCATCTATGTGTCTGCCTGCGTGATGCAGTAGCACAGTTGTAGCCATTGATTGTCAGGATCTTTCTGTGCCTAGATCCACATCACATGTCTAGTGGCTTTGAAGTTAGCTATGCCCTGGTACTATGTGATTGCTTCCGGTGTTACCGTCCAAGTATTGGCGATGTTGTTTTGTATGTCACTGAGATAGCCTTTGAATATATTTGTGTTTTCTTTTCTATTATTAGAGTCTAAAGTGACCCCAAGCGATAAGTATCGCGCTCCATGGCAGGGAGTGGGTCTAGTGGAAAAAAATGAATACTTCGTCTCCTTCCATCCAATCATGGCTATCAGGATGAGTAGCCATGAATAATGAAATTATGTCCCCAAATCCTACGCATCCCTGCAGTCTTCTAGGAACAGATTCAACAAATAAGGGGCCCAGCTAAGTGTTGTTCCCTCGGCACATTGTGTTGCGGCTGCGACAACCTCGATCGGGACTTCCTCCTTGCGGCATTTCCTGAGTAATTTGCATGCCATAATTTGTGTGTCCATTCTTTTCGCGACGTCACTAATATTCCTGATGATGATTCTGCGCGACCCCCTTTCAGTGTCGTATTTCTTCTTCATCTCCTCAGTCAGTGCTTTCTCCTTTGTTTTGTCCTTCAAGAACTGTGCGGGATCCTCACCCCATGATGGAAGCTCTGTGATGTATGCGATGATCTCTACGTCTATGGAGATGAGTTTTTCCATCCATAGGTATCCACCATGTCTGACTGCCATCATCTTCTTGATGCAGTTGTTTGCATACTGGACTCTCCCAAAGTGTGGTAGGTCCAACAGACCTAGAATCTTGGTTTTGGCTAGTCCTGGTGCCCACTAGACTGGATGATTGATTGGTTCACCAAAGGGTCCTATACCCACAGTCTGTAGGTAGACTCGCTTGGTGAACTCATGGAACCTATTCGTTTCTGTTACATCATGGTCTGAGTACCTCAATTTCTCTATGTGGCCTAGCAAATTTGTTGGTACATGTACCCCTTCCGGAATGCGTGGAAAGACAATGGTTGCGATGGGTTGCCTACGTGGTGACCTAGGTATTGTCTGTATGTCCTTTCTCTGAGATGGCTGGCACGAGGTTCCCACCTCCATTGTTCATTCTTCGGCATACTCCTCTAGTCGGCCAGTGACATCTTCCATTGCTCCCTCCTGTGGTTGTTTTGACATGGTTGTCTGTGATATTTCTGGCACGGTTGTTTCTTCCTTATTTGGAGTCATCCCACTCACTCTCAGGGCTTCTACAGAGTTTCCAGGTTGCACTTGGTTGCCTACGTCCTCATCCTTTTGGCCTTGTCCCTCTCCTGGCATATTAATGTACATGCTTGTTGGTTTTATCTGTTGGTTTTCCTCCACAATGGTTGTGGGGCTTCCTGGTGTTGTATCCGACGATGGGATTTCATCCACATTGACGAACCCTGGGAGCTGAGATGGTTGTTGTTCGCTTCCCTATGGTTGTGATTGTGTTATGGTACTACTTCGGGGTTGTCTGGCAGTCTGGATCGGTTCTCCCTGTTTGGGTGGTGCCATGGTGGTAAAGTTTTCATTCGCTAAGCTTAGTGGCCTCTGCAACCTCTGCAACCTTCACGCTCTACTTCTTATGTTGTATCACTCTGTACGTTCCCCGATTTCACAATAACCTTTCCGCTCCCGCGTTCTTGCTTTGTATCGACGTCGTGTGAAGCTTGTTGGATATGTTACCGTGATTATTCTTTTAATTGAACCGTTAGTTCCCTCATACTTTCCATTTAATTCCCTTGCCATCGCCAGTTGGCGTGATTAATGAGGCATCCCGTCAGTCGTTTCTAGAATTCAATTCTGATAGTCTCCATCAATTGGCGCTTCTTTTGTTGTATCCACCTTTTCTGTTTGTTTCCGCTTTGTAGTGATCATTGGCCTTGTCTCCATCGGGCTAGCATTGTCGAGCGTGTGTGCTCCTTCTATTTTCGGCGCACTATGCCCCTGTTGTTTCCTTTTAATGTCCTGCACTATATCTTCTTGTTTCCTTCTTTTTTTTTCACTGTGCGGTGACTTTCATGTTGCGGGTGGTCAACTGTCCTTGTACAACTTCAGTCGGCTCCCATTGATCATCCCTCTGAGTTATGTGCCTCCTATTTCCTTCAACTGTATATATCCCCCATCTATGACAGTTTTTACTTCGTATGGTCCTAACCAGTGCATTCTGAGTTTTCTTGGGTGTTGAAGGGATTTACTGTCATACATCAACACTAAGTCTCCTTCCTTGAAAGTTTTCCTCTTGATATGCTTGTCATGCCACACTTTGTCCCTTGCTTTATGGACTTCTTGGTGGAACCCTACTAGGATCTTATCTTCCTCCATGATCATCAGTTGATTCAGCATATCCTGTATTGTGCCTCGTTCTGTCATGTTCGTAGTTATTGCTACGTGCAGACTAGGTACCAAAAATGATAGTGGCACCACTACTTATTGTCCATATACCAATCTGAATGACGTTCGTCTTGTCAACTTCTTGCATGTGGTCTTGTATGCCCATAATACTGATATTGTGGGTATCTTTAGGTCCCAATCATCCCTATTAACATTACAGATCTTCGTCAATGCATTTTCAATAATTTGGTTAAAGGCTTCTACTGTTCCATTTGCTTGTAGATGATATGGTGTACTCTTTTGATGATGGACTTCAAATTCCTCAGTCATAGCCTTAATAGTGTTGTTAATGAAGTGAGTGCCTTGGTCACTCATCAAAATCCTTGGGCAACCAAATCTAGTGATCACTTGCTCGAACAAAAAGTGTGTTGTTGTCTCTGTGCTGCAATCTTTGATTGGTGTTTCTTCCGTCCATCTTGTCAAGTATTCTGTCGCAGTGATGATTTACCTTGCTCTGGTCCTTTTGGCTGGTGGGTTAATTGGTCCCACAAAATCTGTTGCCCATTTATCAAATACCTACAAAGTTACATGTGGTCGTAGGGGCATCTCGTCCCTTCTATTCAGTTTGCCAACCCTCTGGCATACATTGCATTTCTAGCAGTACTCTTTTAAGTCTCTGTGAATGGTCGACCACCATAGTCTTGCGCCCAATACCTTATGCACGATAGCTTTACCTGCGTAATGTCCTACTGCTATTCCCTCATGGGATTCTGCTAAAATCCTTAGTCTTTCGTGTTCTAGCACACATCTTCTCAAGATGCTATCTGCACCCATTTTGTATAAGTGTCCTACAATCAGTTGATAATTTGCAGCCCGGACTACTAGGTTTTTCTTATGCGCGGTGTTATATTCCTATGGCACAGTCCCTGTACTCAAGTACTAGATTATGTCTATGAAGTATTTATCGGCGATCTAGACTGAAAATAACTATGCGTCCGGAAAGGTGTCCTCTAAATTGGTAGGTTCCTCCCCGTTCGTGACCCGTGACAGGTGATCAGGTCCTGCGTTCAGCTTCCTTGGTTTGACTATTACTTCAAAATCAAATTCTTAAAACAACAGTATCCATCTACAAATTCTCCCCCCAACATTGGCTTGTTGACTAGGTATTTGAGCGTTGAATGGTCTGTGAACATCTTGAAATGTTTCCCCAGTAAGTAATGTCTGAACTTCTAAAGTGCATAGACTATAGCTAGGTATTCCATCTCTGTAGTGTTGTAGTTCTGCTCCGATTCCGACATTTTTCTGCTAGCAAATTCTATAGGATGATTCAATTCTCATGCTCCTAGCTGCGCCAAAATAGCTCCAAGTGCTATGGTCGATGCATCTACATGAATTTGGAATGTCCTCTCCTAGTCTGGGAATAATAGTATTGGTGTGGTTACCATCTTTTATTTCAGTGTATCCAGACCATGTTGACAATCCTCATTCCACTAGAACTTTGTATCTTTTCTTAACAGTTTCTTCATTGGCACGGTGATCTGCGCATACCCTATTATAAATTTTATTTAGTATCCTGTGTGTCCCAATGTCGCTCTTAGTTGACGAATTTTTTTTGGTGGTGGCAGGTTAACGATTACTACTATCTTTGGAAGATCTACTAGTAAACCTTACTTGCATATGATATGCCCCAATAGTATCCCAAAAGGTGTTCCGAAGATGCATTTCTTGATGTTTAATGATATTTGGCACTGCCTGCATATTTCTAACATCAGCCGCAAGACCTCTACATGATCCTTCAACAAGTTGTACACTGTCCAATCATTGAAATATACTTCTAAAAACTGATGGATTAATTCCTTGAAGGCAACAATGACTACTCTGGAGAAAATTGTTGGTGCATTTTTCAGTCCAAAAGGCATGAGTGTGTACTGGTAGGATCCCCATTCTGTAGCAAAAGTGGTCTTGTATCTGTCTTATGGTGCTATCTTTATTTGATGGTATCCTGAAAATCTGTCGGTGAATGAATAAACTTTATGTCCTCCTACGTTCTCCAACACCTCATCCATGAATGGTGTAGGGAATGGGTCATGTAGGCACGTGTCATTCAACTTCCTCACGTCGACACATATTCTTATCCCGCCTTGTTTTTTCTCCTGAACAACCATCAGGCTTATCCATTTTGATTCTTCCACAAGTTCTATGATTCCAGCTTTGAGCATCCTATCAATATCAGCTTTGGATTTTTGCTTATATACTGGATTTAGTCTGTATGGTTGTTGTCTGATCAGTCTTGCCTCAACTCTAAGTGGTATATTCATTTCACCTATCTCTCCTTCTATGACTTTCATTCCTGTAAACGTTGCGGGGAACAGGTCATTGTACTCGCGCAGTAACTATGTTGTGCTTTCCATTGTTTTCTGATCCCAGTAGTCTCCAATGCTGGCCATTTTGGGATTCTCAGTTGTCTCAATGTTGACTTTCTTTACCTTGATCGGCGCAACAATTATATCTGATTCCATAGGTGGACCTTCCACTTCTCTTTCGCCTTCAGCTTCCTCAATCTGAATATCATGTGGATCATATTCATCTGGTACTTCTTCCTGCACATGGTAGCATGACAACAGTTCTTTCACTGTCTTTTTGTTCTGTTGTTGTTCCTATGTTATGAGTTCGACTTCTTGTTCCTTAATGAATATCACCCCTCTTATTTTCTTAAGTGTTGCATCTATGTTGGGGTTCTCATGTTCAAATGAGAAAGTGACTGTAAAGTTTTGTTGTAGTATTGTCTAGCTCGTAGTTCCCGGTCTATATACCAGTTTGTTGGGATGCCCTCTAAGGTGTGTACAAAATAATGAGGCCATTCCTCTAGGGGTGTCATTTTCCACAGCGCTATGTACTTCTCCAAGTGTTTTGTTGGTGCCCCATGTCCATCATACTTCTGTTGTTGGTTACTTCTCTATTCTACGCCGAACTGAATGCGCAGTAACCGCTTACATTGGTACCATTCCTTGATTGTTTCTTTGTGTGTGCCCCACCGTCTTGCAGGTGTGGCCTTGAGTGCTATGTCTAGTGCTAAGAGTCTCTGATTTTCTAACACTTCATCTTCATAACGGGTCAGGAATGCTTCTAGATCATTTACCCCATGGAAACTGGGCGGTTCCCTTATCTTCGTACCTACCCATCTTACTGTGTGGTATATTCTTGCGCATCTTCTTGTGGAAACTCCGTGTAGCCTCTGTTGTCAATTCTCTAAACTTGTGTCTGAATCTAACGCACATGAAGTAATTCTCCGCCAACTGAGTATCCCATCTGCAGTTGGGTTTATGTAATCCTCATCTCGCGTAGTTGTTCTGTACAACTAGCTAATTTCCTCCAATTCCAAGCAAGTAGGCTCTACGAACCTTTCCCCTTCTGATGGGTCTAATGGCGCAATGACCCTGTATTCCCCTAACTTGAAGGTCATTTTTCGTGTCTTTAAGTTGATTATGGCCTAGTTATCAAACGCCTAATCCAATCCTAGTAATGTTGGATATGGTGTTGTGTCGTCCACTATCTCTATCAATTCGAAGTCATCTTTAGTGTGCACTCCATCCAGGTCTACTGTTACTGCTTTTAGTCTCCCAATTGGTAGAGCTCTGTGTTTATTTGCCAATTTCAGCTGGACAGGTGAATATCCTAATGTGGGCTCTCCCATACATTGCCATGTCTTCTTGGGCAATACATTAACTTCGTATCCTAGATCCAATATGATATCTCCCATGTTGAAATCTCCAATGTTGGCGTTCAGCCTAAACTCCCTCCTTGTTCTTCTCCTTGTATGTAAGTGATTGACTGTTTTTTGTTTTAGCTCTCCTTTTGTCTCTATGCTACATCTTTCTAATATATTTTGTAATACTTTGACAGAGGATGGATCATTTAGTAATTTTACATATGATTGTAAAAATCCTTTGATTGTACTTACTTGTCCCAAGGGTTGCATTTCTTTGGTATGATCCAACGATGGAGGCATCTCATACTTTGGTACTTCCTTTCTATGTTGCGCGGTTGAGGTCGATGCGATGTCAGAATTCAGAAATTCTTTTATGGCTTGCTTAAATGTTTCCTTCTCATTTTGCACGTCGAAATGCTTCCTTGATTCGACATTCTTCTTCACCCATTGGTGTTGTATTAGCTCTTGTCGTACTGCATCATTTACTATTTTATCTCCTCCGCGTGTAACTATGTTAATGTTTCTTCCTTCATCTCTCACTTCTATTGAAATCCATTGAACATTTTGATTGTTCTGATTCCTCTTTTCTTGGATCTTCCCTAATAACGTAGGACATTCTTTCGTGTCATGATACGATGCATGACAATACATACAAGTCACTAGTGGAAGTGGGCATTCTCTGGAATAATGTCTTGGTTGTTGACAATTGTGACATACCACTGGTCCTCTACCTCTTCCAAAGCCTCCTCTTGCTCGCCCTCCGCCTCTGTAGCTAGCTCGATCCCCTCATGGTGTGTTATACTGAGGTGCCTGGTTATACTGCATGGTATTTTCATGGGGTTGTGTTGTGTTTTAATGTGGTTGTGTTGTGTTATATGGTTGTTGCGCAGTATTATATTGTTGTTGCACAGTGTTGTATGGGGCTGGTACCTGGTTACACTGAGGTGCGGCTTGCCTGGTCATCATTTCTGCCTGCACCCTATATGCATCTGATGTCCTCTCTCTCATCAACTCCATGGTTCTACAGTCTTTGTCATCATGGCCTACTGACTTGCAAAAGTTGCAATATGAACTCTTTGGGACTTTCTGGTACTTTTGCATCAATGGACAATGATATGCATCGTCACCCTGTTTCTTACAGATTTTGCACCATAATCCTCCTGTTGGTAACATATTTGGCATTCTTGTTGCCATGTACTATGAAAATGTTGGGCATTCATTCATATGGTGTCCTTTTGTCCTACATGTGGTACACCAAACGGCTTCTCGTTTGTCCTTACTTTTTTTCTGGTTTAGCTCGAATGTTAAGTTCTTCAGGTCCTCCTTCAGCTCTTCGATGGCTAGATCGGTATTCTAATATTGGTTTTCTTCTAGTTACAGGGCTACCTGCAGAGCCTTTTCCTATGTCTGAAACTTCTATTGTCGTGGTGGATATTTTAAGTGTGGTAATAGTGAATTGACGATTTGGTGGTTGTGTTGCATATTTGTCATGAGATATTTCAATTTCCCTTTCAGTCGCTTGAATCTCTGGTCAATATCCCATACAGATTCTCATATTTTCTGTCTAATTTATATCATCTCGTTCATGTACTAGTCCTCTGAGCTTGGCTTCTGAAACTCATTTATCAACAACTTTTTGATATCTGCGATCGTTCGGGTTATCCCTGGTGGATTGTTTGTGGCTAAACTCATATACCAATCCAATGTGCTATCCCTTAGTGTGATAGCTAGTTGTGAAAGTTTAGTGTTCTCGTATGTGATCTATTTTTATTCCCATATCTTTTCATAGATGAACAAATGCTTCTTCGGGTCCTCCAACGCTTCTCCTTTGAATTCTGGTAACCTGATGGTGGGATCATGTCCTACCATCCTGAATGTTGAACTACTACCTCCGCGCGGTGTAGATACTTGACTAATGCTCCCTGAACTGGATCCCCCAGTTTTTGTTCCTTGTGTAGATGTACTTCCTGATGTCTTCCTTCTCCCGAAACTTGGTTTTCTAAATGGTGGTGTGCTTTTTGGTGTGTTAGTCGCACATGGGTTTATGGGTTCCACACTAACATTAATATGGATAGGATTGTTGCCTTCTATTCCCACTCTTGGACCTCTTGTCTTCCTCTCATATGTTGCACGCAAGATTTCCTCAATCTGCTCCACAGCCCAAAGATCTTATACCTCCTCTTCATCGCTTGCCAAACCTTCCCTTGCGGCTACGTCTCTCTTCTTGGTGTTCACCTTGTATTGGTAGGGTACTCCACTGTGCGTCTTTCTAGATGTCACCATGATCCGCTTGATCTGGTCATCATCCATCATGATTGGGTCCAAAGCTTCCTCCTTCTTTCCTTTATCCCTTTCTCCTTCCATTTCTCCTTTTTCTGTCAGTGCTTCCCCCCTTCCCCCATGCACGCGGGGAAGTTTAGTTGTCTGACTCCATTGTCATTACACCTTTGTTATAGAGTAATATCTTAATAGAAGTATACAGCGATCTAATATACCTTCCTCGAGGCCCACGTAGAAACTCTTTCTCTGTTGTGTTGTACGACTTCGCGGTATCTATGCAAATTCTATTATAAAGCCTACTACAATACTGTCAAGCCAAAAATATACTGCACGGGTGAATCTTTTATTCACCTTCTATAACTGTGCAATCTGAACTGAGGTCTACTCTAAATGTCGGATCTGATTCGTTGCGTGTTTATCCTTCAACCTCAATATCCACTCCTGCAATAAGTGTGGAAATCACAAAAAAAGACTTCATGCAGATCAGTAAACACATACTTCTCCAGATATTTGTGCGGTGTTATTCTAGGGTTTTTGGTATCTTTATGCACAAACTCTAGCTCCTTTGTCTTCAGCCAGCTTTCGATCTCTGATTTTGTGGGATTCCACAGTCTCAACATCCCCTTCTAGCAGTGCATTCTTCTCAACTTCTTGTCGTTCGATTTGGTATTCCTTTGACCCACCTTCCGCGGATCTTACATTCTTTTAACAGATCTTCAACAGATCCTATCTACTCAATAATATGTTGTCTCAATCGGCAATGGAACCATTTGTTGTTTGCTTATCTAAGTTATTCCTTTAACATGATTGACCCAGGTTCAAGTCTGTTAGGGATCCAACAAAGCCTCTAAAACTATCGGCCCTCCTGGTAAACCAGAAGGTAACATAGCGCATAGAGTGCACTGCGCAGTCTCACCCAAGATAGTCTTAATGGGTGAATGAAATACTCAAATGCTTGCAGTCCAGGACTGAATGGAGATCTGTGAAGTGCGTGTTGATATTTCTATCTATTTATTAAAGAAATATAATGTCATTATCATTAATGCATGTACTGTAATTGGATCCATTAATTCATTCACACATCATTATAACATCTACTCATAGACAATAAAAGGGATGCAAGCATTCAATCACATAACACAAGTTTTACCATGGTTCACCCCCTCCTGGGCTACGTCCACAAAGATATGGCTCTCTAGATCTTTTATTATGGTAGTTCCAAAACTATAGCAGCGCGCGCTTTACATCTCGTTCTCAGTTAAGTCGAGATATATTATGAGGTGGACTAGATCACACCGGGATCCTCAGCCTGTGATCTAACCCTCAATATCTACCCTCCTGACCCCCTACATCTCTACAGCTTACAAAAAGGTATTGAATTACAGTAGTGTTACCTATACTCCATAGATCAACTCCCCTTTCCATTCCCATTCCCCCTTCTTTAGACCTCCTAGGTATATATATATAT
>SNQJ01S0015437.1:99598-116629 GCA_010110895.2 Picea sitchensis | reverse complement strand
TTTTTAACAATAACTAGGAGATTTTATATTTATCAAAAAAGGGTGTAGTCGAAGCTCGTAATGTCTTACAAAAAGCCCAAAGGCAAGGCAAAAATCTAGTAGTCCAGCAAGATACTAGTCCTATATGTCCCTAAATAAGTCTTGTCTCCTAAAGAAGGATATACATTACAAAATATTATTGTATATACTCAAAAAAAGATACCAAGTATGCATACAACTAAAAAGAGCATCAAGTACCAGCGTTTGGGTGATCAGGAAGGTCCATGTCTTCCTTTCTCGTTTCTCTAGCTAGAAGGTTCAAATCAAGAACAGGGCTATCCACTGATGGGGAAGAACCATTTGCGGTCAAATATGTCTCCAGGTCCAAAGGTGTTGATGCATATTGATCCTGCAAGTCGACCAATTGGGAGAAAAGTGCGTCCATTTCATCATGATGTTGACGCATTGCGGTTCTTTGTGGGATCAAAATTTCTAGTATAAAGGTCACCTAGGAGGACAGACCCAAAACCATAATTTGTAGTTGTTGCAGAGAACTCCATGAATCTTCCAAATTATCTGATTGTCCCTAGGAGGGCTCTAGTGCCCCACCCTCTTCATTTTCCATTATGACTGCTAACAACCAATTCCAATTGAATGTGCCCCAAAGAGAATGAGAAATGTTAGAAAAGAAACCCAGTCTCGAGGCCGCTTCCTGATGAAAAATCCTCTGACTAAGCCGTCAAATCTATTGTTCGGGCTTCCAATTCATCTTCTCCTCCACTGCTTGTTGCTCAGAGTAGCCAGAGTTTCACTCTCGTCGTTCCTGAGATTTTGACAGTCTCAATTGATCTAAAATCCAAATCCATGTTGAAGTGTCGACGTCGGGGACACTGATAATTTCCATCACATCTGAAGACCATGAGAAGGCTCCACTGACAAGGCCTCCAATTTTTCAGTCTCAACCCCCAAATATAGACATCCTCCTCTGTTTGTTGCACTAAATTACTCCACTAGGATGGTATCCCCCCCAGACCTATGAATTCCCCGTGCTTGTTGCAATGAATGAACTAATATCCCTTATCCATGATGAAATGTCTTTGTCAGAGTGATTTAAGAGTTCTCACACACCCGAATGAAAAACCATGAGCTAAGATGATGGAAACCAGGGGGTATACCAAGACGATCGATCCTTCATTCACCACAAATGTCTCATCCTTGGCCACCCACGCGATATCCATTACTTGCATCCAACTGAGCCTGCTACTAACCAACTAAAATGTCCCACCGCAACCATGAAATAAGTGTGTGAAGGGTACATAATACCAGTTCTTCCTTATGTAAGCATATGGAGGCAATCGTTGAGCTGACAGGCTGACATCCATCTTCATGCTTGAGTGCATCACCCATTTGTTGTGCATGAATTAGGATGGGATAAACATTTTTTAAGGAATATGGTGTGAGAGGATCTCCCATTGACAAGAAGAGTTGTTTTTGCTCCCAAAGTAGATAGGTTGGCTTGATTGTCAGCGGGGCCATTATTTTCCCACCAAATATGTAGAAATGAGACATATGGGATGGGCATAAGATTATGTCGGATTCTCTTGACTATAGTGTTCAATTGTGCATCCTTTGGCGTAGATCCTTGGACAAAACATCTAATTGTATTCTTTGAGTCATCGAGTATAATGAGCTTTTGGATTTGCCTCTCCTTAGCTAGTCGGACTCATGGTAGTAAGGCATACTCCTCGACTTGATTATTAGTGGCTCGACCTAGACTCCAAGCATAGCATAGCTCGATATTCCCCTTGGGATCAAAAAAGACCCCTCCCACTCCTGCCACCCCAAAGGGTATACCCCTCTATTACCCTCCACCCAATATGCCTATTTTCACCCCCCAACCCATATGACTATTTTTCCACTCCTATAATGGATGGGCATGAGGGGATCATCCTTTGTCGTATGTCCCTATATGCCTATTTTCACCCCACCACCCCCAATTTGTCTATTTTTACCACCCACCCCTCGCCTACCCTCCCCTCACCCAACCCGATATGACTTTTTTTTCAAAATAAAATTCCATTTTTTTATTTCATTATTTAATGTTTTGTTTTTGTTCTTTATTATTTGTTAATTTAAATTTAAAATGTTTTTAATTTGTTTTTATTTTTATTTTTTAATTTTATTTATTTATTTATTAATCTAAGAGGGTAGGGCATTGTTTTTTTTAATATATATGTCTTTGTTTTTCATTTTTTATTTTTTATTTTATTTTCTCTCAATTTTTAATTATTTTCACTTTTTTTGAATTTTTGTTTCTTTTTTTATGATTTTGTTAGCAATACCATTAGGCTTTTAGATCATGTTTTCAAAATTGTTGCAATTTTAATCTCCAAAGAAAAAGGGGGGCTACTATCGGTAGTACCTCTTTTCGATTTCGGATTTGATTTTAAGATTTTGGTTGTAATTGATCATCAAGGCCATGGATTTCAAAAAAGTTGCAATTTTGACCCTGAAAAAAAAGGGGTGCTACTCAAAGCATTGTTTTTCGATTCCAAGGTGATTTTAATATTTTGGTTACAACATTACGAGTTATTAAGGCCATGGTTTCAAAGAACTTGTAATTTTGACCTTGAAATAAAAAAGGGTGCTATTATTGGCACCACTTTCCAATTCGTGAATTGATTTTAAGGTTTTTATTGGAAACATTACAAGGTTGTTAAGGTCATAGTTGTAAGAGGTGGTAATTTAACCCTAAAGAAAAAAAAATTACTACTAATAACACTTATTTTGGAAATGATTGTTAATTTTGGTGTTTTTAACTAAAAATATGAATTTTAACTCTATAGACTTTTAGAGTTAAAGTTCTCATTTTGAACTCATGCTTCTTATCAAAATAGTAACCATGTTTTGGGTTGAAATTTCCATCGAACTTGTAAAAAATATAAGATAAACAAAAAATTAAATTAAATTAAATAAATTACCAAATGGATATGACCACACAATGCAATTAATGACTTAACTCAATGATATAATGAAAGCATGTATACATAAACCAATTATACCCATTTTATTTGTAGAACATTAAAGGACCAAACAATCTGAGCATAATGTAAAAGAGCGATGTGATGAATCCACATTTCTAAGGACACTCAAAGCTAATAGCAAACAGATACACGAAGAATTGAGATTGAGGTCAGATGCTCTTCCCCGTTTTCGATCGATGTATGGTCGGAGGGGTGCCACGCCATAAAAAGACACCTTCCACATAATTAATGTTAAGCTTTAGCTTTATCTAAATGTATGTGTTTTGTATGTAAATATTTGATATATATCGAGAAGGGGGTTTGAATGGGGTGTAGTAAAGCTTTGCAGTATAGTAGTAGTGGCACAAAGAAAAGAGGGGTGTATGACTTTTGTGAAAAGATAATATGTTGAAAAGGAAGGAGTGGCAATGGAATGGAAGGTATCTTACTACTTTAGCAAAGAGTTGAGGTCAGGTCATGTATGATGGATGGAATATTAGTAGAAGAAGAGAAGAAAGAAGAAATGGAAGGATTGTAATGTGAAAGTGGTATTATTATATTTTTATATTGAATTATATTTTGAGAATATATGTGGTTAGGGTTTGATATTGATATTGATGAAGAGGAGGAATTAAGTTTACCTTATATAATCAGTAAGGGGGAGGATCATGTAGATAATTTAAAGAATGTGTTGGGGAAGGATCATGTAGATAATTTAAAGAGTGTGTTGGGGAAGGATCATGTAGATAATTTAAAGAATGTGTTGGTTAGTGATTATATATATGGTAATTTTTTTTAATATAGTATAATCATTTCTTGTATGTGAAACTTTTGGATTTTATTTCTCATTTCATTCTCATTTTTTATTTTGTTACATGTTTCTCATTGATAGTCACATATACACTCTTCTAGACTTGGAACAAAATGGTCATTCAACAAAGCATGGAAATCATTTAACCTTATCCACAAACTTTTTTAAGGAGACATTATATTTCCCTACAAAGAAATAAATACATAAATTATAGAGATTAAGAAACCCCATTAATTGTCCATCTTCTTTCCTAGTGTTTATTTGCATCGCTTCTACTGCAACACCATTATCATTAATCTCCTCTAGTATAATGATAAACATATACATCTTTTGCCCACACTTTGTAGTTCCATGGACACTTGTCTGCAATGTAGCTCTACAATTCTTTACCGCATCATTCTGGAAACTCCCTTTTAGAACTTCTACCACTACTACCATATTTTCAACTACATCCATTTTGTACACACTTCCCTCCATCTTCAAAGCAACTAGAAGAAAGTACTTCTTCAACATCTAGTGATGCTTGTTATAATCCTCTTTTACCAATTAACCGACATGTTCAATTTCATATTCATTATGTGCATTCATCATTTTTCTCTCTTCTTTTATGTTCATCTATATGTTGTCCTTTCTATTGGACAATTCCAAAAAAATTATAAACTCATGAACCCTTTATATGTTTTTACAATTAACTTCCATGGTCAAAACAACTTCAAGAACTACCAATTCTTAATTTTGATTCATCATCAATTTTGATTTTTCTTCTAAATTTGTTACTAAACCAAAATTAAACATACATTTCACTACATGATCCAATTCTTCACATTTTTTTATCATGCCACCAACTCTACTTCTTTTATACTACAATCTATCACTCCACAAATATATTGGATTCTCCAACTTGGTACAAATTATATTTTTCCTCTAGGACCCTTTAATCTTTTGATGTGCTCTTATAATTAACTCCATCAAATCCATTGACTCTATGCTTTCAAAATGCACGATCAAGGTCTTCATCCCCTTCACACATTCTAATTTTACTCTAGAATTAGAAACTTCATTTCCTTCTACATCTTCTTTAAGTTCCTTAATCTCTCTATACTTAGTTATGTGTATGTACAACATTATGCATGTTCTTTGGACTTGCGAAAAAAAACACAAAATTGGTTAAGAAAAACAATAAGTTCCTTGCACTTCTCTTTTCAATGAGATAACTTGTTGTATTTACCATTTTTTATTCTTTATGGTAACTCCTTTTTAATGGCACTTTCTTCCATATAGATAGGAAAAACCATGTTGCGGCCTTATCACCGCTATCACTACTCCAATATGCATACATCCTTTATAGATACTCTGCAGCTATAAAGGCCTTCCCCTTTTTTCTTTTTACAATGTTTTTCTTGAAGAGCATTCTTTCATCTTACATTCATTTAACATGAACAAACTACCACGATATTTTGCATCAACAACTCAACCAAATATTTTTTTTTTGTCCCTATTTCATATTCATCCATCCATTGTCTTGCACAAATCACATACTTCATCATTTTATTATGCATTATCATCAAATTATATTATGAAAACTAAACCATACCTCATTCAACAATCATCTTAAACTTTCACATATTTTGACAAGGATTTTCTAGTGTACTTAATCAATAGAAATAGTAAATTAAGAGCAATATTAGAATAAATATAAACTATAGAAAGTAAAATAGGAGAAGCAAGAGCATCAAACTTATAGAATAGAAACCCATATATTGACAATCCATAGAGAGAGTAATGTTCACAAGCATCTTCAAGGGAGAAACCTTCAAATGAGTGAAGCTCCAATACAATGAAAAAAATTGACAAAACATAACATTGCTTCTTATTTTTATAAATAGTTTCTCATTGCCAAAACCCTAACCACTAGTGGCTATTGACTCATAGATATTAGCTTGTGGAGACCATTTTAGGGGTAGGTCCTTTTTTGGTGATTTAGTGTCTAGAAACATCCAAAGCATGTTTGAGGCCTAAAATGACCAGTTTGCAAATGAGTGGATGCCACATCAACTTCCATTACTCACACATGTGGAGCTAATCATATGTGGACTTTCAAAAAGATTCTAGATTATCCAAAACCCTAACCCTAATTGGGAGTTAAGGCATGCAAAAATCCTAGCGCTTACCCTAGATAGTTATTAAGCCATGTTAAAAACTAGGCCACTAGGAAAAGAAATGGTTCCATTCTTATTGTATTGTTTATTGTTCCATAGTTGAGGGAAGAATCTGGGAGTGGGATCTTGGAGAAAAACAGAGGAAGTAAAAGACCTTGTAGCAACCATACTAGCCACAATGTCCATGGCAACATCATAGTGAATGCACTTTCTTTGTATTTGCATTTCATAACTGAGAAAAATAAGTGAGGCATAGGAGTCACCTTCTAGCTGGGTTTTTCGAGTATTAGTTTTTCCAATGCACATCTTATATTAATTATGTGGATTTTGTGGAGGTCACAAGTTCGAATCCAAAGGGGGGAAAGGAATGCACACCTTCATATTAAACTTGAGTAATCAAATCGTTGTGCGGAGGGGGTGACTTATCCCACAAACAAAGGGGTCACATACACCAATTTGGTGTATGGCTCAGTTGTGACCTTAAAATTAGATTATTATTATTATTATCATTAGTATTATTTGTTTGGATTCTTTCATTTGAGTATTGTGTGCACTAAGCTAGTAATATTAAATCTGAAATCTAAAGCAAATCATTGCATCATATTGTAAGATATGTTGTGACAAACTATTCCAGTGGAACATCCACGGTATTTTATAGATAAAGTACCAACTATTCCATAAGGATTGTCATTTTTATATTAATTAAACACACACCAACTACCTAGTGGGCCTTATTCAAAGAGGATGGCTAAGTACATTAACTAACTACTAAGTAACCCAAAGTAGTGAGGTTAAGGTAGGACCCTAACAAATTTCAAGTTGAAATATACATGGACCATGCATCCCCCTTTCATCATTCTTGTGTTTTGAATTGAGCATTTCTTCATCACTCTCTTTCCCTTGTTGTTGCTACTTCTCTAGATCTTGATCTTTATACACACTCTGATTTTATCTTTTCTTGAACATTTATTATGAAATCACAATCACAATCTTGGTATAATTTATCATCGCATTCCCAATCTTGGTATAATTTATCATCACATTCACAATCTTGGTTTACTTTATCATCCAAATCAGTGCATTATTTGTAAAAGATATGTGTTGTGTTAAATTTACTACTCAATCCCAATATATTTTCAATAATTTTAATTTGATGCATATCATTCATACCTATCATATTTCTTCACTCCATTGCTCTGAAGGGTGTTCTACTACATCTTCATGGGCTTTGACATTTTTTTTATCATTTACTTCATTTGGGAATTCGTACACAACTTTTATTTCCTTGTGATCTTCATTTTCATAACCTTTAAGATACTTCATTTGGGCATTCATACACACTTTCTATTTCCTTGTCATCTTCATTTTCATAACCTTCAAAATAAATCTTCTCTAGCTTCTCTATCAAGTTCATCCTCTTCAATGTTTTCCCCTATACCTACAAAAACAAGGGGAATTCTTAAATGAACTCCTAGCTTGGATTCTTCTTCAATTGATTCAAATGGAACCTTAGGTTTTCCCCTATACCTACAAAAACAAGGGGAATTCTTAAATGAACTCCTAGCTTGGATTTTTCTTCAATCAAATCAAGTGGAACCTCTTGCACAATTCCATCATTAGTCTTCTCTAGGGAAACATTGTTGCACACTTCCATCAATAGTCTTCTCTAGGGAAACATTATATTACAAGGTTTTCAACTTTCATATCCTCATCTCCAACCAAACTGAAACTTCCTTATTTAGGGTTTTCTTCATCCCAGACTCATTTTTTTAGGGTGTTCTTCATCTTTCTCAGCCTCTCCAATCCTCTAGGAAAATTCTTTTCACGTTGTGATGAAATCCATTGTTCTTCTCTAGAATCCATTTTCGTGAATTCACCTAACCTCCAACTTTTTTTTCGAGGAAATGTATTCGTGGAAAACCCTCTTAATACTTTTCCATGTTTCGTGAATGGTAAGCAGGGTAAACCATCGGTCTTTATTATGGGGCCTCGCCCTAGGGGAATCAAGAGAATCAAACATGTGACCAACAACAAGCATGAAAAACTCATGTCTAGCTCTAAATCAATTGAGCTTATAACCATAAGGGCTACCTAACCTCCAACCTACAAAACAAATAGACAAAAAAAAAAAATCAAAAACAAACACTGATACAAGATTGTAGAAAAACGTTGAATACTCATACATTACATCCATATTGAAAAAACCCTTGTATACTTATGTAACACATCCATATTAAGTTGAATAACAAATAATACAAAGTGCAATACATTTCAACTATACAAAATGTGCAATACATCTAAACTAAAGTCATTCATATTGAATTGTAAAGTGAATGTAGTCATTCATATGGAATTGTAAAGTGAATTACATTGTAGAATCTAACCCATTCATGTATAAATCTCACTCTCACCTATATTAATTGTAAATTGTAAATCCATTCATATTGAATTGTAAAGTAAACTTAGTTATAAAATCTAATATGTTGTAAAATTATGTATATATTGAATTGAATTAAAAAAATATAATGTTATTTTAAATTATATTTTCCATTCATATTTAAATAAACTTAAAAAAAACATATTAAAAATTATTATACTAAAGATCTCACTCTCAACTATACTCATTCATAATTACAATTAAGTTGCCAGGATGATAAAAGCTTAATGCCTCTTATTCTCATTAGAAGACAAGGTTGTCTTCTTAGAAACCTCATTTTTGACATATTTTCTTTCCCACTCTACACTTTACTTTGAAACACAATACCTACGCTTGCTCATAGCGATCAATTTACTTCTACATCCTCTTACCCCGACCGAAAAGAAGAATCCCTCATTCTTAATTATAAAATATAATATGTTGTAAAACTATATCTATATTAAATTGAATTAAAAAATATAATGTTATTTTAAATTACACTTTCCATTCATATTTAACTTAACAATAAATAAATAAATAAATAAAAACATATTAAAAATCATTATTCATTAAACTAAAGATCTCACTCTCAACTATACTCACTCATAATTAATTGTAACTGAATTACATTTTAACATATTAAAGATCTCACTCTCAACTATACTCATTCATACTTAATTGTAAAGTGAATTGCGTGAATTGCATTGTAGAATATAATATGTCCTAAGCTCATTCATCTATATATCTCACTCTCAACTATACTAAATTATAGAATCGAGTCGTTCATATTGAATTGTAAAATGCACTAAGTTGTAAAATTATTTATATATCATACACATTATTGTAAAATCAATGTAAAATCAAACTAATATGTTGTAAAATTATTTACATATCCTACAAATTATTCTATTAAAAAAATCTATTAAAAAAATAATGATGCAATTTTAAATTACATTTCTCATTAGCTTTACTAGCTTTGCTTACATTAAAGGTCACTCATAAATCAAACCAAACTTCTCATTTATACCACTATCCCATTCATATTTAATTTAATTTTAACAAAACATTTCATGAATATTAATAAACATTATCTGTAAATCAAAAACCTCGTTCATATTAATGTTATTTGGATAAAGGGGTAAGAGTCGTCTCATTCATATTAATTAATGTTATTTGAAAAAAGGGTAAGAGTCTTAGTGGACATTTAGGGTTATGATTTTTTTTACTCATATTTGTTACATAGATAGATAAATAGATTGATTTTTTTTCATGTAACAATAAATTTTTATTATGTGTAAAATTTAAAATTTATTAATTCATGTTTCCTAACAACGTGATGTATTTAACATTTTTTTTTTCTTTTTTCTTTTTTTTGAAGTTATAAAGGTCTTGGAAAACTCCGAGTACTTCCCCCTATTTTGAGGATGGTACCCAAGGTAAGTCCTAGAATCTTCAAGGTACAATGTATTTAACACTTTGCAATGATTGCATTTACACTTAATCAATGCAATTTATTGTTTCAGCATTTCCATGGAAATAGCTTAATTAATATAATCAGCTAAGCAATCAATGTAATGAACTAAGAAGTAGGAAAATACATGCAACCCTATCTGATTTATCAATCCAACTCTTTAGATCTTCAGCAAGCTTCCCAACTAGGATTTTGACCTCCCAACCAGCTAAGAACAACCTCTTTGGCTCCCTAGCCCTAGCCCTCCATGTCTAAATCTCCAAGAACTACACACAGCCCACCAATAGTATCTCAACAATCAATAATCCACCTCTCAACTCAACAATAAGTCCCTCACAACTCAATAGATATCACAGTTCATAGTTCTCAATTTTCATAGTTATTAGTGCTTCCCATCATTATGTTTCTCTTCCAAAACAATTTTCCCCAATTACTCAACAACCCATTTTCCTTTCCCCAAGTCTCATTTATGACCCCTCTACCACTGCCTTCCTAGCCTCCTCGAGAAGGGTCCTAGGAAGGTCAAACTATCATAAAATAATATCCCCCCCGCTTACCCACATTTATCCAAATGACAAGCTATCAAATCCATTAATTAAAATTAACTTGGGTAGAACGTGAAATCCAAGTCTCACTAAATGCAAATCAAATTCAAACGACATCAGATTTCCCATTTTATCATAATATAATAAGTCCCGAAATGAAATCCAATAATCAAAATGAAGTGACATTATAATCATATAATTTTAAATCCTACTACAGCTATCATACAGCAACCATTAATAATAATATTATAATAGTTAATATATATCCCAATGATACTAGTGTACACGCGTAAGGTATGTATGCGTAGTTAGCGCATACAAAGCTCATGTGTGTACTAATGTTAACAATCATCACATCTAAAGCATAGTTCCAGGTATGTTCTCCCATTCAATATTGCAAGATAATAATACTTATACACGACATCCAATGGTCTTACTAACCAAGTCACAATATTCCAATATGAACTCAACATTACACCAAAATCATCATAAATGACTTAAGTAAGCATTTAATACAAAAAAAAATGACTAAGTAAGGCACCAAGTTTTCATTTCTAAATCCCAATAGCACTCTTAACTACTCTAAATCATCCTTCCTCCCTAAACTATTTTCATATTCCACATCATATGATTTCCTCTACTGGATTATGCTAGAGTATAAACTACATTGACCTAACCCTAGATAGAACCCGAAATCAGAAGTGTCATATATCTTGACCAAGCTTCCCCAACAGCGATTGGCATTCATCATCACACATCTAGGGGAGCATGGTTTAACACAACCCTCCCGCAACTCCAAGTTTTGGAGGATAAACAGTGAGAAATACCTCCACCCCTCCTAATGGAACTAGGGTCAACACCCTATGGTTGACCATATTATGTTGTTGTTGTTGTTCTTAGAGCTTTGTCATCAATGATCTAGTTTGGACAATTGTGCTTCATGTAAAACCTACACTTTCCCAAATATCATAGAAATATATTGAACCAATAATTAGTTAACAAAGTAATGATTCCAAGCATAGCATTTCTCTTTCGATGTCCACAACATCTATGTCACTTTAGTACCACACTTGGTCGGTTTTCATTCATTCCATTCGACCTATAAGTTAGTTTACCAAAATAGAAGATCATGCATCACCATATAACCATCTACATGTGATTGCCATGTTACTCACCAATGAACAATGTAAACAAGATAGTTTATTTATCATGTGCATAGTACCTATTGATTTATTACAACATATCATCTAAATTGATATCCACATACTACAATATCGCATTTCACCTTGCATGATGGAAGTAAATCACACAACAACCATCATTAATAACATAAAAATTAACTTATACATAACTTTTGAATATAGGTAGGTTCACAAGTCCATATAATAAAGTCCCATCATTCTAACAAAGTTTCACAAATAATAAGCAAGGAAATACTAAATAGGTCATAATGTAATTTACTTTCCTAAGTCAAAATGGGGTGTTACGTACACCCACCCTTCAGGAAACTTCATCTCAAAGTTATGGTCAAAAAAGTGTGGGATGATCACAATGGTTGGTCTTTGTGTTCTCCTAGGTAGCATATCTTGGGCTATACTTGTTCCATTGGACCTTAACCTAGTCCACCCAGTAGTGCCTGAGATGTCAAATCCTATGGTCCAATATGTATAATGATCTAACCAAAATGGTTCCCACATACGTAACCTACAATTCCTTCTAGTTAGCTTTATGAGATCTGTCAACAACATAATGTTGTGATATAGATACATGAAAAAATCCATGAATTTTATGCAAGTGGGATGGCAATACAAGACGATAGGAAACTGGTCCAATTCTTTCCCAAATTTTAAATGGCCCTATAAATTCGAAGTGACAACTGTGTGCTTTTCCCGAACTAAATGGTACTCTAATATGAATAAAAATATAATCTCCCATTTTATAACTTCATTCAATCCTATGTGCATCGACATAACTCTTCTATCTATCATGTGCTTCATTTAATTATTCTATACTCTAAATCACCTATTCCTCCATCTCTTGAATCATTTATGGCCCTACTATCACTCAATCCTCTAACTTATCCCAACTCAATAGTTTCCTAGATGTCCTTCCATACAAAGCTTGATAAGGAGGCATCTCGATTGAGTTGTGGTCATTTTTATTGTAAGAAAACTCCACCAAAGGTAGGTACTTCTTTAAATGGGTTTGGTTATCCATAACATACATTCTAATCATTTCTTCCATCACCTGATTCACTCTTTCCACCTACATGTTCATTGTAGGATGATATGTTGTGCTCAAGTTCAACTGAGTCCCCAATGTTGACTGCAAACTTGTCCAAAACCTAGACGTAAATCGAGAGTCTCTATCCAATATAATCTTCTTAGGAAACCCATGCAAATGAATAACTTCACTTATAAATTCTCACGCCACATCAATGACATCATAAGTGTCTCTAACTGAAATTAAATGAGTGTTTTTGCTCAATTTATCAACTACAACCAAAATGGTATTGTGCCTTTGTAATGTGAGAGACAATCCCATAATTAAATCCATAGAAATGACTTCACATTTGGACATAGGAACGTCATGCGGTTTTAAGAGTCTTGTCAGGTGGTGATGATCGACCTTTACCCACGGACACTCAAGACATTTAATGACAAATTGGACTACATCATGCTTCATGCCTTCCCAAAATAAAATCTTATTCATGTCTGCATACATCTTCTTCACACCAGGATGTGCATAGTAAAGTATTGTATGGATTCATCGAGGATAGTGCTTCGAATATCTTTTTCCTCGGGGATGTACATCCTCCCTTGAAATCTCAACAACCCGTCTTCTTCAAGGACATACCCTTCGAACTTAGGCTCTAAATACATCCCATTATGAAGTGTTGAAGTAACCTTCAAATGCCAAATATCTCCAAGTTGTCCCAACACTCGCTTCCTCAAATTGACGTTTAAGTTAGGGACCAAGGAGAAGATCCACAACCTTATGCTCAAGGCATCGGCCACCACAATCTCCTTTCCCTTGATGTACAAAATTTAAAAATCATACTCACTCATAAATTCAGTCCACTGCCTCTACCTAGCATTTAAATCCCTTTGATTGAAGAGATGCTTCAATATTTCATGCAATTTTGAACATAAGCTTCATTCGACAACATAATGCCTCCAAATATATAAAACTACCATCACAGTTTCTAAGTCTAAATCATGCAACATAAAGTTCCTCATTAGGATTCAACTTTTGAGATGCATGCGCTAACACTCCCCCATCCTACATTAACACAATTCCCGACCCTTTGTTTGAGGCATATGTGAAAACAGTAAAGTCTTTATCCATATTAGGTACTCATAATATTAGCACATTGGTTAGTAATATCTTAAGCTCAATGAATGTGGCGTCACATTCCTCAGTCCACTCATACTTGATTCCCTTGCACTGTAAGGTAGTGATGGGTTTTTCAATATTTGAGAATCCTTCCACAAACCTTTGATAGTACCCAGCTAGCCTCATGAAGCTTCGCACCTCATGAGCATTTTTCAGCACTAGCCAATCCATTGTGGCCTTCACCTTTTCTGGTTCCACCAAATTTATTCTCCTGAATAATATGACCAAGATAGTGAATCTCTTTCTGAAAGAAAGAATAGTTAGAAAACTTGGCATACAATTTGTATTCACTTAATCGCAACGACACTAACTTCAGGTGCTCCTCATGTTCCTTTATGTTTCTATAATAGATGATAATATCATCTAGAATGACTTGAACAAAGTAGTTTAATTACTTTCATATTACGTTATTCATGAGGCTCATGAGTATAGTTGGTGCATTGGTCAAACTGAATGGCACCACTATGAACTCGTAGTTCCCAAACCCAGTCTAAAAAGTGTTCTTAGGAATGTCATCTTCATTAATCCTTAATTGGTGATAATATGATCACTCATCGATTTTTGAAAAAACCATTGCTCCTTTCATATGATCAAAAAGATCATCTATTTGAGGTATCAGGGGCCTATTCTTCACTATGGATCTGTTCAAATACCTATAATCTATGCACAATTGCAAGAAAACATCCTTATTCTTGAAAAATATTGCTAATGCACCCCATGGCGAAACATTAGGCCTAATCAACCCTAAATCCAATAGTTCCTTCAACTGTATCTGCAACTCACAAAGTTATGGAGCCATCATATTATAATGTGTCTTGGAGATTGGCTCTGTGTAGGGTTTTAGCTCAATAGTGAAATCAAGTTTCCTCTCAGGGGGTAGCACTAGCAATTCTTTGGGAAAAGCATCCTTGAATTCTGATAATACTAAGTAATGATCTAAAAATAGTCCATTTTCACATGTCGCCTCTACTACATACAATTGGAATCCTTGCCTCAAGAAACGTTTAACTTTCATCATCAAGATGAAACATAGGGACACCTTCCTCTTAATACCATGGATCTCAATTGACCTTCCCTTATTGTATAAACAAATCACTCTCTTCTCAAAGCAATTTAGAAAAGTTCAATGAGTTTCTCGCCAATCCATACAAATAATTAGATCATAAATCCCTAGGTAAATGACATACACTTTTAACCTAGTTGTACACCACTAGATCTATAAAACATTTCTCAGCACTAGGTCCTACTGCTTATTTTACCCTAGAAGTCATCTTGACTTATTTAAAATCATCATACCCATAGGATACCAGCCCACATTTTTCTAATGCATATGGTGAATGAAACTATCTATTGCACCGAAATCAAGCATGATTTTAATTTTGACATTGTTTATTTTAACTAAAGACTCCACCATAGTGGATTGATGTCCAGCTTGACAATTATTAACTAGTTCGTAGATTTGGTAGTTATTGTTTTTCTTCCCCATTGAGGCCTTCCCTTATTTGTGCATAATGTCAGATTGTGACTATGGGCAGTCATGTTGGTAATGAGGTCCCCCACACCCCCTATAAGTAATGTGGGGTGGAATTTGCATGTTGTACTATGGAGACCTTTGAGACGAGTTCCTTCCCCTAGAACCCATGCCCTTGCTAATAGTTCCTCGTGAATTCCTTGGACTCTCATGAGTCCTCGATGATGCTTGTGATGTTTCACTTGTTTCCATTGAAACACTTGGCACAACAACTCTAGGTGTAGTTTTGTTTCCATAAGGAGGTGGCCTAGAATTTTCTCCCCTGGGAGAAAATCCAAGAGACCTTCCCCACAAATCTTAATTGTTGTGGAATGGAAAATCTCATTCCCCTTCTCTAATCCCCCTTGATATCCAAAATCTCTTTTGCATAACACACATTTTCAACTACTTCGGCAACTGAAGACAATTTCCACATTTGCACAAGAGCTCTTATCTTATGATTCATCCATACACAAAGTGGTCTTCTTGACATTGATCAGTGTCCATGTATGAGACATGATTTACTAGTTCCATGAACCTTATCTCATATCCTTCCATTGTTCAACCTCCCTGACCCAAGGCATGAAATGCTCCTACTTGTCGCTTTTCATAAAATGCGGGAAGGTACCTTGTTCAAAACCTCTCTTCAAATAATTCCCATGAAACGGTGTGTGAAGTGAAATGCAATTGTCTTTCCAGGTTTCCCTAACAATTCAATGCATTGCCTTGAAGCTGGAAGATGAATATTTTGGATTTTAAGGTGGAGGTATACTCTCTTAGTGCGAAGCACCTTGTCATTCCCTCCAACCATGCCTCAACACATTCCCTTGCACAACCCCCATAAAAATCTGGGAGCTTGAATTTTTTAAGTTCCCTTATAATGTCCTCGGGAGGAGGTCCTCTCTCTAAGTTCCTCGACCCTTCTGTGTTACTCTCCCCAAATGGCAAGGGCTCCACTTTCACACCCACTATTGGGCATATTTTTAGTGTATCATTTATAGCCTCCAAAGAGCACAAGACGAGAGTTAGCTCAAGTGTTGGTGGCAGTGGCACTAGTGTCGATGGCCCTTGCAATGGTATTCCCCAAGCCCAATTTCTAAGTGTCCTAACCATATTAATCATGTGATCCCCTAATTTTACATCACAACCCAAGGTTCATTAGTGTGGGTTAAGGCACTCTAAAATCTACATATATGTGTGTGCGCACACACACACACACATGTATGTGTAGGTTTAAGTTTATTTTGCATTCACTCATAACGATCCTTTCACTTAAGTTGAGGAGGTCAATAAATATTGATAAATCATTCCACATCACAATCTGGGGTTCAACGATAAGGGTTTTAAGTCACATTTCTATGTTCTATCTACACACACACACATCTATGCATAGGTATTTTTTTATTTTTTTTTACATTCGCTCATAACAAGAATATCACTTAAGGAAAGATGGCTATAGGTTAGGGGGTCAATAAATAAGCATCTATAACTCAATTATTTTATGTAGGTACCCTATTGTCGCCTTCGCCTTGTCAGTTGCGCCAACATTGCATCAAGACCCTTTAGTGTGTGCACCTGTCATTTAACCTCTTTAAAAAAAAAGGGGTTATTTATTATTGTTGTTGTTGTTCATGGTTTTCTTTTAGAAAAAACATTATGTATCCATTTTTTTAAACTCTTTTTTTTAAACATTGTAAAACATTAAAACAAAATATTATATA
>SNQJ01S0015437.1:37610-67676 GCA_010110895.2 Picea sitchensis | reverse complement strand
ATAAGGGGACCACTTTAGAGTTCATCCATATTTACTTCTTATCAACCATGAAAAAACAATAATGAGTCATATTTACATCAAACAATATTGGGTCCATTACCAAAACCTTTGTGCTATGAGGCTTTCTTCAAGGGTTGACATCAATGACAACCAAACTTAATCAACAGCCTCACCTATGGAAGTCATATTATAATAGCAATAGTTAAGGTAGGTAAATAGTCTATATGTAATATATATTGATGTTTTACAATTTTAATTTGTATTGAATTTTGTTTACTATATCTAACATTTATTGTTGTAATCTTCATTTATTTTTCATACATGTCATTAAGGCATTAATGGGCTTCCTCGAGGAATGAAAGGATACCCTATATAATTCAACAGTTTTCTCTACTATGAGAACCTACAAATAGCTCATTTGTTTGATACAATGCATATAAAAAATAATGTAAAAGAAACATTATAGATAATCTTAGATAGAAAGAGTGACAAAGAAAAAATTAGAAAAATTTGCAGTGACATTCAGGAACCCAATCATGGAATGAAAAGTGTGATTAATTCAAATAGTGATGGAGATTGAGATAATATTCCATGGTTATTTCCAAAGAAACAAAGAAATGTTTTAAAAGAGGTCATTAGTAAAATTAAATTTCCCATGGGATTTGTGTAATGTTCCCAACTAGGCTAGAAGGTAATTTTAGTATTTTCCACCGAGAATTTTTTGTTTGAATGTATTGTTAACTTCTTATAGATAGTTTGTCAATGAGGAATATTGTCAAACATTTAGCATACAATCATTACAGAAGAATGGAGCACACAATCATGGCATCTTATTATGGATGGAAACTCCCAAAAATCCGTGCAATGATGTCTAATGATTGTAATCATAGATACATAACACTACTAAGCACACAAATCTAATGGCTACCAGGAAACTACAAATTCTACTACAAACATACACAAGGAAAACCTGGAATGATTCCAATTTACAGTGATGACTGATCCAAGACTTACAAAGCCTTCGTATGATCTATTCCAGCAATGCCTATATACCTTCAACCTTCCCTTCCTGAGTTGATCACAATATCGGTCTGAAATATGGCTTCAAACGGCTAAGTTGTAGAGGTCCTCATCGGATGAATGCAGGGTAACTAGCAGGGCCTTGCTAGATAACCCATGCACAAATTGTCACATGGGCATCATGTAATGTGCANNNNATATATATTACATCCCCTTTTATAGGTGTGTGAAACCTTCTTGGCATCTCCAAATATGAAACGCGACCTCTGCATGAAATTCATTGTAAACACCTTATGTATGTCGATATGATCCCAAAATACCTTTAGTAAGAAATAAAACACTAAATGAATGCCAATTCGAATTCTAGATGAATCCTCCTCTTATCTAGTTAGGGCGGGTATTACACCACCGAAACTAAACCTATAGTGGAAGGGTTTTTCCCAAAACCCCAACAAAAACACTGGCTACAAGAGAACACAATAAGATATCAAATCATAATGCCAAGGGGAAGGGTTACGCCTCTATTTATCCTTTATTTGAACCTTTTATATTTTTCCCCCATTTTGAAAAAATTAAATCTTCAATTCATTTTCCCCCTCAATTCCATTAAATATAATTGTTTATTTTATTTATTCTCACTTTTAGGATTTGTCATTCTTTATTCCTAGTGACACCAAATAAATCCCTTTGAATCCCTTTTCCCTTGTTGAGTATAGCCTACAAAAGTCTTATAGGATATTGAGTCATCATTCGCCACATTCAATTGGAAGGGGACATTAAAATCCTCCCTTCCCAATATTGCTTGTCCCAAAGAAATTTCATATCTAGGTGTTGCAAGATCTGCTCCCCTTCCCTCTTAACATATTATGCAGGAAATCCTATCCATACAATTGAGTACTCTAAAATGAAATTTCTCCTCAGTCTCCATTCCTTGACATCAAAAATCATTTCAGGAGTGAGAAACAACTCTCCCTCCACATCTACTGGAGGAAGATCTGTCGAAGCGATGACCAATTGTCTCGGTTCCTTCTTGAGGAATGATACATGGACAATATTGTGGATCCTACATCCCTTAGTTAGCTTCAGCCCATATGGTACTTCCTCGACTCTCATGATCACTCTCTAGGGCCCTTAAAATCATGACTTAAGCTTCTCTTCACCACTCTTCTTCACCAACGACTATATGTATGACTGCAATCTAATAAAGACAAGATCCCCAACCTCAAAGTTGTGTTCTATGTTGTGTTTATCTACATACATCTTCTATTTATTTTGAGCATTCTACAGATTCTCCTTCTAGACTTTTAAGATGTCTTGACTTTTTTGTAATCAATCCTTGGCCTTAGGAGCTCGATTCTATACAAACACCAAATCCATAAAATATGGAGAGCCATAGCCATACAATTCCTAGAATGGGATCATCCCAATGGACATGTGATGAGTGGTGTTGTATAAATACTCCCCGATATACAACCATTTTATCCATGATCATTTATATCTTAACACATAGTTCCTCAAGTACCCCTCAATCCATTTGTTTAATATCTCAATCTTCCCATTTGACTGAGGTTGATATCTAGTATTGGGTGTCAACTATGTCCCGGATAACTTGAAAAACTCCTGCAAAAAATGCATTGAGAAACCTGTTATCTCAGTCATTGACTATGTTCTTCGAAAAGCCATGGATTATGAACACCTCCCCGAAGAATAGATATTCTACATTATATGCACTATACTCCACAAGAATAGAAAATAAGTGTGCATATCTAGTCAACATGTCCACTGCCACATAGATACAATCCCTTCCCTACACCTTTGGTAACAATGTGATGAATTCCATGGAAATTCTTTCCCACTTCTACTCTAGAATCGGTAATGGTTGAAGAAATACTAAAGGATGTGTGAACTCCAACTTTTTATACTCACAAGTCATGCACTCCCTCAAATGAAAAAGTACATCCCCTTTGAGACCCTTTCATGAGAATCTCTCCCTTACCTACCTATAGGTCTTCAGATACCCTTGGTTCCCTACCACTGGTGCATCATGTGTTGCCCTCAAAATATTATCCTTGCACATGGAATCAGGGACAACATAGATCTTTTGTTTGTATTATATGATGTCATCTACTATCCTATACCTTTCATCCTAAATACTTCCCCCCATAAGTTGGAAAGAAAAGCTATTCTTGGATTATTCCACCAAGAGGATTGACTTCCAGTCTACTAAAATCTATGTTATGGAGAAGGTTGCAAGTTTCCTGGATAAGGAGTCAACAACTATATTCTTCTTTCCCTTTACATACTCAAAATCGAAATCATATGCATTTACCTTCCTCACCCACTTCCACTACCTCACATTTAGGTCCCACTACTCCAAGAAATATCTCAAGCTATTGTGGTCAGTCCGAACCATGAAACATCCTCCTACCAAGTATTTTCTGAATTTTTCCAAGGCATGCATGATTCCAACATATCCTTATCATAGATCAGGTAGAGTTTATTAGGATCCCTTAGATTCCTAATCTCAAAATCTATCGGATGTCGATTCTACATCAATATTTCTCCTATCCCTTCACTAGATATGTCACACTCCAGGAAAAAAGGTTGTGTAAACTATGTGAGTGATAATACTGGGAAAGTTCTCATGAACCTATAGTCATTCTATAGAACACTTTTTATGGATCCTCTAACCATAAAAATCCTCCCTTCTTGGTGAGGTCTATTAATGGCACAACCAATTGTGAAAATCCTTTCACAAAGTGTCTATAATAGTCACATATCCTAAATAATCCTCATATATATATGAGTGACTCGGGGGTGGCCCAGACTAAGATGGTATGGATCTTATACTGGTGAAAATTTACTCACTCAACACCAATCACGTAATCTATATAAAGGATATATCTCAACATGAACTCACATTTTTCCTCCTTGGAAAAAATAAATTGTTCCTCCATAATGGTGAGCATTTCATCCACATTCTTCAGTTGTTCCTCCCACATCCTATTGTAGATGAGAATATCGTCAAGGAACCCTAATAAAACATTCCTCAACTATTTTCTTAAGATATGGTTCATGCATGACTAAAATGTAGTTGGTGTTTTAGTCAACCTGAAGGGCATGACAAGAAACTCATAGTGCCCATAGTGACAAATGAATGTTTTTTTATGGATATCCTCCTCCTTGAACCAAATATGGTGGTATCTTGATCATAAATCAACATTTGATAAGAACACTACCCCATGAAACTCGTTGATCAACTCATCAATCCTGGTTATTGGGTATTAGTTCTTTATAGTCTTCTTGTTTAGTGCCATGTATTCTATGCACATCCTCATAGTACCATATTTATCCTTCACCAGTACAATTGATGAAGACAAAGGACTGGATCTAGGTCTGATGTGTCCCATCTCTAGAAACTCCTATATGGCCTTCTCTATTTTATCCTTGAATCTTTTGGGATGCCTATGGGGGTTGGTGGTTATGGGATTTTAATCTTCTTCTAGCTCAATGACATGCTCAAATCCTCTACCAAGTGGTCTCCCTATTGTCAATTCTTCAAACACCCTCTCATGATTTCTAGGAAATCCATGGATATCCATAGGATAATGATGGAATCCATGTGATATCTTCTCCATGGTGATTAAGAACTGTGTTTCACAAGCCACATCCTCATTTCTAAAAATTCCCTCCATGCATTAGTTAGACATGATCCTGGGAGCACCTGTCGACATAACTCTCAGGACAACGCATTGTCCACATTTTTCCTGGAACTCCATCTTCATGTCCTTATAATTCATTCATATGTGTTACAAAGAGTATACCCATTGAACTCCTAGAACCACATGAGTATATGATAGATCCATGACATAAAATTCATCATTCAACGTGTAGTGTCCAAAGGTTACTTCTAGTCCCCTGATTTTTTGAGTACACACCATGTTGTAGCCATCTACTACTACCACATTGAATCCCTACAAATACTCCATAGAGATATTTCTCCTGGTGACCAGTGCAACATCAATGAAGATATGGCTGGATCCACCATCCACCAGTTCCATAACCCTCTTCCCCTACATAATGCCTCTAATATCGAAGGTATAATATTTAGGGAATATTCAAAGTGTGGAAATGGTCACTCCCTTAGGGTTTTCTTGAAATTAATCATGCTCTATAGTCTGGGATGGCTCACCATTGTCTTGTCCAATACCTTTTCCATCATCATCATCCTCCTCATTGAAAACAACATCAATGTAATGGAATTTACCTTTTCTCATACATCTATGACCTTGTTCCCACATATCTTTGAAACTAAAGAAAATTTTCTTCCTTGATATCTCTCTCTAAGTATTTTCATCCGTCTTATCCTTCCATGTCCATGAATTTTGGGGAAACTCCATTCCCTTACCCCATTTAGGGATGAAGGATTTTGTTGGTACCTTCTTATTGACTATGTCCTTCATGTCCTGGGATCTCATGATGGTTTCCTGCAATGTGGTTTTCCTAAATTCCTTCACCCATCCTCTTAAGGGTTCGGCTAGACCCTTCGTGAATAATATCACCAACATTTTCTGAGACATATCTATCACCATAAATTCCATCCTCTGGAAATTTGTGATATATTCTTTCGGTGTGCATGTCTATCTCAATTGTGCCAACTCCCTGAAATGTATCTCAGGGTCCTTTTGATCAAACTTGCCCATCAATATTTGAGTGAATTCCATGTATGAAGTGATGTTGGCATGTACTAATGTTATCAACCCATGGTACCACCATTCATTAGCTTCTCCTTCCAAGTAAAGGGTGTCATACTTTATCGTTTCATCTTTGTTCATTGGGTTAAGTTGGGGGTTAGTGTTCAACTTATGTACCTAGGACCTAGTCATGCTCTTTGCATACCCATCAAAGGGTGAAATAATTAACCTTCCCACCTTTCAAATGGGATCAACATTATGTGGGATCTGTGATCCTCTGTTACCCTCCTTTTAACTATATTTATATTTGAGGTCACATAAGTATCTATAGGAAACTATATCACGTATATATTCATCCATCATTTCATACTTCCTGTATGAAGTGTTAATATTCAGCTCCTGATCTAGTTACCCTCGTGCCTCTATAAGTTTCTCTGTCATGAACTATGATAATAAGGGCCTAGGAATATTTAGGCTCTTTCTCCGAGTTGGAACATAGTTATTTCTACTTTCCGTATGTATTATATCACCCTAATTGGATCCATTGGGTCCACCTTGACCTATACCATTCATAATCCCATGTTGGCCTAACAACTATGTGAGTGCCTCAATATTTTGTTGTTGGATATTTGTTATATTGTACTGAGTCTTAGCAATATCTTTTAATGTTCGAAGCATAGTCCCTTCATATTTTTCTCCTGTGTTTCCTTCTAGTTCTTAATCTGTGTGATTTTGTTCTATTTCTCTTCCTAGTGACTCTAGAGAATTATATCGTCCACACCCTTTTCTTCTAGGAATCAATGTAATCATAGGCTGAGAAAATCATGAGCTCTGACACCACTATAATGTTCCCAACTAAGCTATAAGGGAATTTTAATATTTTCTACCCAAAATTTGTTGTCTAAATATATTGTTAACTTCTAATATATAGATTCTCAATGAGGAATATTGTCAAACATATATCATACATTTATTACACAAGAATGGAGTAGATTATATTGGAATTTTATTATGTATGGAAACGACCAAAAATTAGTAAATTGATGTCTAATGATTGTAACAATAGCTGCAGAAAATTACTAAGCACACAAATATAATGGTTTCTAGGAAGCTACACAATCTACTACAAAAACACACAAGGAAAACCTGGAATGATGTCAAACTTTGGTGAACACTGATCCAAGTCTTACCAAGCATTACTTTGCTCTACTTCAGCACCACCTATCTACAGTTGACTTTCCCTTCCTAATCTCCTCACAATCTTGATATGACAGATGTATACAAACCCCTAAGTCACAAATATCCTCGAGGAATGACTATGGGGTGTCTAGTGGGGCCTCGCTAGACAACCCATATGCAACCTGTAGGGGAGTCCACTTTTATAAGTCCATGAAACCTTCCTGACACCTATTGATATGAAACTCAACCTCTTCCTGAAATTTTTCATAAATACCATGCACAAGACGATACACTCCCCAACTCCCTCCAGCAAGAAATCAAACACTAAATGAATTTCAATGGTAATTTTGGATGAATCCTCCTCTTAGCTATCTAGGTTGGATATTGCACCACCGAAACTAAACCTGTAGTGGATTTGTTTTCCCCAAAACCCCAATGAAAACATTAGCTACAAGAGCACTCAATAAGATATCAACTCATAATGCCAAGGGGAAGGCTTAACCCTCTATTTATCCTTTATTTGAACCTTCTATATCTTTCCCCAATTTTGACCAAATCAAATCTTCACTTTATTTTCCCTGCCAATTCCATTAAATATAATTATTTATTTTATTTAATGTCACTTTTAGGATTTCTCATTTTTTTCCTAGGGACACCAGATAAATCCCTTTGACTCCATTTTTCCTTGTTGAATATAGCCTACATAAGTCATATAGGATATTGAGTCATCCTTTGTCACAGTCAATTAGAAGGGGACGTTACAATTTGCTTCAAACATAAATAATATATTAACGAAGAAAGGTGAATTTGGTGGGGTAAATATTCATGACTGGTATACCTAAATTAAGGTAATTGTTTTGCTATATTTCTGTATTGGTATACATATTTTTAGTAATTTTTTTGTTTACTTCTTTTTTTGCAATATGTTCTATTTCTAATTTTTTATAATGATTCATTTTTTTTTAGACTATGTTATACCTCTACCTCTTCTAGAAAACTTTGAAAAACACATAAAACAAGTCACATATTGATGCAGGAGCATCTCTCCACATCAATCAACTAGCCAACCATCCCACGTCAACGCACACATTAAATGAAAAGAGGTGCAACCCTCATTTCAAATTTAAGATTGAATGTAATTAAATGGATGTAAGGATGGTGAGCCATAAAGCCATGCTTTGCAGAGGCATAGATGTAGGGATCCTTAAATTTTTGTAAGGCTGAAATCTAGATCCGATTCTAGACTAGACAACCCATTCAATGTAATTGAATAGGGTAGGTAGATTGGAGGGAAGAGCTCGAAGATCCCCCTCATGTAAAAGATTTTTTTTGAATCTCTTTTGAGAAGAGAGTTGGTAGAAAAGTTGCAAAGAGAGCATAGAGAAAGAGAGAGTTGAGCAGGAGTCAAGACTCTATTAGAGTTCATGCTCAGAACACCTTTGTAAAGAGGCATTTTTATTAATTCAAACAGAAGCAGTTTTTCCTGCAAGTATTTTTCTGTTGAATGAATGTCTATGTGTGTTCTTTATAGGATGTATATGTATGTTAGGAATGAATTTGCAAGGGTTGTTTGATTTCAGGATTAGAGGTCTTTGAGGCTTCACACCAGGAGGGTGTGACAGAATGTTGCAGGTTCTGATAGTCGTGCACAGAGAGTGCATTTCTGAATTCTGCGGGTTCAAACAAAGGCATGCCAGGAGGGCACAGTAGCTGAAATCATTAGCTCAGAGGAAGATCTCAAGGTTTTTGTACACCTTGGAGGCAAGACTGTGTAGAGGAAGACACAGTAAGGAGACATAATCTCTGAGGAGTTCTATAAGGCTCTGCCTGGAGGGCATTGAGAATAGGCACAGAGTGATGAGGAAGAACTCTGTTGTGAGTTCAACAGAAGTCAGAATCACTGAGGATTCTATACACTCTGCCAGGAGAGCATTGAGTAGGTTCCAGAGAGCACAGGAATAACTCTTTGACTTCTGGATTTGAAGAAGAGTCCAAGGAGAAGGATCTTCACAGGGTTGTTGAACATGCTGCAGACTCAGCAAGAGTTTTCTTGAGCTAAGGAGTGTCAGGAGGGCATCAGATTATCCATTTGAAGGAGAAGGAAAGGACTGAGTTCCTTAGAGGTCGAAGATATAGGAAAGCTTAGAAGAGATAGCATTGAATTAGTGTGTAGAGACTTTACAGAGGAGCGTAGAAGTCAAAGAATCACTGGAGGATTCGAAAAGGGCCAAGCTCAGGGGCGCAAGTGCTTTTACGCACAGAGCCATAGTTGCAGAGATCGTATAAACAGAGAAAAGGTTGAGGCCTTTTGCACTTGGAGAATTCTTCCAAGTCCAGGAAGAACGTGCACAAGTTCAGGAGGAAGCATAGCTGTCGTCGGATTAGCTAAAGGCATCTGGACCATTGAAATTTCCACGTCCAGGGAGCAGCGTAGGAGGCACGCACAATAGGAGAAGATCGTGAGCCGTCAGATCTTGATCAGAATAGCCGACATCCGTTGGATCGACAGGAAGTTGTGCATGGGTTAATCCTTAAGCGTAGAGTAGAGGAGAAGTCTCGAAATAGTTGAGCGATTGGGATTTTGGACTTTGGGATTCCAGAGGTCTTGTTGACGAAGCTCAGGACACTCCATGGTGAAATTCCCGAAATAGCGGAAAGATCGCAGCCATCCATCTGAGGGAGGACACGTGTCGCGAGATCACCCACTTTAGGGATTTGGACATCCGGAAATAGAAGAGGAAGGAGTCTTTTGACTTCGCGAGTGGTGAAGTCCTGAAACGATCTGGACCGTCCAAGCGAGAGGACATGTGGCAAAGATCGGAGAGTCCACCGGGATTTCAGTTACTGGGGGTTCGAGTTGACATAGGAGATTGTGTCACAGGGGGTCATAAGACGCGAAATCGTGAAACAACGAGGACCATCCATCTGAGGGAGGACACGTGACAGCAATACAAGATTTTGGGGAAAGTCTTGAAAGGATGAGTACTTCGGGGATTTGGATACCGAAAGAAGAAGGAGCAGAGGTAAGAGGGAGTCTTGCATCTGGAAAACCTGAGACATGAAATCCTGAATGAATTTTCAGCAGGCGTCAAGTTGGCATATCAGGGTTTGAGACTCCGAGAGTTCCTAGGGTAAGGAATCAGAGGTCTTTCAGTGTTTGAAACTCTGAAAGCGCGAAGGGTGAAAGATAGGAGAAAAGGGCATGTCAGGATTTCAGATATCTTCATTTCGAAGATCCTGAGGACAAGGCATCTATGCATTTCGGCATTTGGAATTCCAAAATCAAGAAAGGAGAAGACCCAGGGAGAATAGCATTTTGGCATTTCGTGTATTGGAATTTCGGGAGTCAAAAGGACAAGGGACCGAGAATTACACACCGGGAAACCCTGAAATAGGACTGCAGTCATATGATATAGAGTCACAGGGACCAAGACATAGCCCAGGGGATAATTGTTGATTGAATCCTTTTCGACATTTCGACATTTCGATATTCGGGAGATCAAGAGGAAAAAGGTTCTCGACATGAGAACACTGTGAGTCCCGAAACCCGAATTTCATGGTCATGTACAAAGACTATGAGGTAAGTAGAAGGACCTGTGGATTGGGAAATTGAGATTCCAGTAGGGAATCAAAAGAACTAATTCATCTCAGAGGAGTGATTGAAAGATCCTGAGAGCGGACTTTGGCCTGAAGGTCAGAAGGGGGTCTGCATCAGTTGTGGTATCAGAGCTTGATTTTCTCTGTATATCTCATGTAGAGTAAGCTAGTGAAAAGGAGTACTCTGATACATACCAATTGTGGTATTAGAGCCTGACTCTATTTGTATATTGCAGACAGAGCTAGCAAGAGGAGGAAGAATACTCTGGTACACATCAGTTTGGTATCAAAGGTAGCTTGCAGGGACAGGTAGAGAGAAGGCAAAGGAAGACAGAGTATTGGAAGCTCTGCAATGATTGTTTGCAGGTAGACAACAATTAAGAAGATGGTTAGGAGGACTATAGGAGAAGATGAAACACTCAGAGTTGCAGAGTGACAACAACAGGTTTTCCAAGAGGGAAGACAAAAGAAGAATGACTACTGAAGGTCATGCATGAGGTAGAAAGAAGAACCACTAGCAACAGGAGAACGCTGCATGGGATAAGGAGATTGCTGAGATCAGGGCAAGGATGGTTGAACTTGAATTTGGGATGCAACAAGATACCATGTCGAGATGGGTATATGAATGGTCCATGAGGAAGCCGAAGGAAAAATGGCGAGTTAAGGAGTTAATGGCTAGAAGACAGCGTAGGCTATTAAGAGGATGGTTGAGGCATGCTGAAAACCTCGACGAACCTGAGGAGATGGTTTAGGTATGTGAACCAGAGATTGGGAGAAATCTGAGTGATGTTGAGGATGAATTGGGATCAACTGAAGATCTCAAGGACTGTCAAGAAGACAACCAGGAAATTCCCAATTGCTAAGAGAGAAAGGAGTTGACATTTCTGCGGGATCTCATAGACTGTTAGGAGGATAGCTAGGGAATTTCATGTTGTCAGGAGGGAAATGAATTGAGATCACTGCGGGATCTCATGGAATGCCAGTAGGGCAACAGGAAAATCCCAATTTTCCAGGTGGGCATGGGAACAAAAATGGGACTATTTGAGAGTCTCATGAACTCAGAGGTGAGTTTAGATCAACTCGAGGAGCTGACAACACAGATGATCTTAGATATGGATTTGGATCAGCAGATGTAGCTGACAGGGAAGGAATATCAGAAAAAATTTCTGATGATTGGGGCAATTGGAATATTCCTGCCACATAGCCCAGAGGAGACCAAAGTATGTGTTGCCGATGAAACAACAACAACAAGAGAAGGACAACTAGCTTTGACTATCAAAGAATAATTGGAGCAGGTGTTAGAAGTTTCCCAACCAAAAGAATAAGATGAGCATTCTGAGCAGTGGTTCAATACTTTCATCCAGGAAGCTGAAAAGACTGCAACATTGGAGATTACAGAAGCAAAAGAAGAAGAGGTAGAAAACATGATCTTTTTTTATCTGTGTGAACAGATTGAATCCCTAGAGAGAAGGGTGATAGAACAGGGTATGCACATCCAACAGATGAGGTTGGGAACAGATGAAGAGGATGGCATGGGAGATCATTGTGATCTATCCATATGCAAAAAAAAATTGTAGTAGAGGAGACTGCATGATCAGAGCTAGCCACTGGAGAAGTTGGATGAAGTGATCGATAAGATCAAGAGGTTGATAGTAGAGTTAGAAGATATTGCCAGCAAGGAAAAGCTAGGCAGAAAAGTAGTAGTGCAACAGAAGCATCAACAATAGAGAGATGGAGCAGATGAATAGCTCCAGAAATTTGTTTGGGATCCAGGAGGATTTCAACAGAAGAGATGGGAAGCTCATGAGCAGGAGATCATGAATTTTGCAACTGAGGAGTATGATGCAAGAGCATCTCTCCACATCAATCAACCAGCCAACTAGCCCACATCAACGAACGCATTCAATGAAGACAGGTGCAGCCCTCATTTCAAATTTAAACTTGAATGTAATTAAATGAATGTAAGGCTGGTGAGTCATAAAGCCGTGCTTTGCACAGGCATAGTTGTAGGGAGCCTTGAATGTTTGTAAGGCTAAAATCTAGATCTGATTCTGGACTAGACATCCCATTCAATGTAATTGAATAGGGTAGGTAGATTGGAGGGAAGAGCTCGAAGAGCCCCCTCATGTAAAAGATTTTTTTTGAATCTCTTTTGAGAAGAGAGTTGGTAGCAAAGTAGCAGAGAGAGCATAGAGTAAGAGAGATTTGAGCAGGATCCAAGACTCTATTACAGTTCATGCTCATAACACCTTTGTAAAGAGGCATTTTTATTAATACAAACAAAAGAAGTTTTTCCTGCAAGTATTTTTGTGTTGAATGAATGTCTATGTGTGTTCTTTATAGGCTGTAGATGTATGCCAGGAATTCATTTGCAGGGGTTGTTTGATTTCAGTATTAGAGGTCTTTGAGGCTTCACACTAGGAGGGTGTGACAAAACGTTGCGGGTTCTGATAGCTGTGCACATAGAGTGCATTTCTGAATTCTGCGGGTTGAGACAAAGGTGTGCTAGGAGGGCACAGTAGCTCAAATCATTAGCTCAGATCAAGACCTCAAGGTTGTTGAACACCTTGGAGGAAAGACTGTGTAGAGGAAGACACAGTAAGGAGATAGAATCTCTGGAGAGTTTTGTAAGGCTCTGCCTGGAGGGCATTGAACATAGGCACAAAGTGTTGAGGAAGAACTCTATTGTGAGTTCAATAGAAGTTAGAATCACTGAGGATTCTAGACACTCTGCAAGGAGAGCATTGAGTAGGTGCCAGAGAGCACATGAAGAACTCTTTGAGTTCTAGATTTGAAGAAGAGTCCAAGGAGAAGGATATTCACAGGGTTTTTGAACACCCTGCAGACTCAGCAAGAGGTTGCTTGAGCTAAGGAGTGCCAGGAGGGCATCAGATTCTCCATCTGAAGGAGAAGGAAAGGACTGAGTTCCTTAGAGGTCGAAGCTACAAGAAATCTCAGAAGCGATAGCACTGAGTTAGTGTGCAGAGACTCTGCAGAGCAGTGCAAAAGTCAAAGAATCACTGGAGGATTAGAAAAGGGCCAAGCTCAGGAGGGTAAGTGATTTTACGCACAAATACATAGTTGCAGAGATCGCAGAAATGGAGCAAAGGTTGAGGCCTTTTGCACTTGGAGAATTCTTCCAAGTCCAGGAAGAACGTGCACAAGCTCAAGAGGAAGCATAGCTGCCATTGGATTAGCCGAAGGGACTTGGACCGTTGAAAGTTCCATGTCCAGGGAGAAGCGTAGGAGGCACACACAACAAGAGGAGATTGTGAGCCATCAGATCTTGCTCAGAATAGCCGACAAACATTGGATCGACAGGAAGTTTCACATGGGTTAATCCTTAAGCGTAGAGAAAAGGAGAAGTCCCGAAATAGTTGAGCTATCAGGATTTCAGACTTTGGGATTCCGGAGGTCTTGTTGACGAAGCTCAGGACACTCCACGACGAAAGTCCCGAAATAGAAAAATGATCACAACTGTGCATATGAGGGAGGACACGTGTCGTGGGATCACCTACTTTGGGGATTCGAACATCGAGAAACAGAAGAGGAAGGAGTCTTTTGACTTTGTGAGTGGCCAAGTCTCGAAATGATCTAGACCATCCAAGCAAGAGGACACATGGAGGAGATCAGAGAGTCCACCGGGATTTCGGTTACCGGGGGTTCGAGTTGATAGAGGAGATTGTGTCACAGGGGGTCATAAGATGTGAAATCACGAAATGACGAGGACCGTCCATCTGAGGGAGGACACGTGGCAGCAATCCAGGATTTCGGTGAAAGTCCGGAAAGGAAGAGTACTTTGGGGATTCAGATACCAGAAGAAGAAGGAGCAAAGGTAAGAGGGAGTCTTCCATCTGGAGAACCCAAGATGCAAAATCTTGAAAGGATTTCGAGCAGGCATCAAGTTGGCGTATTGAGGTTCAAGACTCCGAGAGTTCGAGGGTAAAGACTCAGAGGTCTTTCGGTCTTTGAAACTATGAAAGTGAAAAGGGTGAAAGACCGGAGAAAAGGGCATGTTAGGATTTCAGATATTGACATTCCGGAGATCCTGAGGACAAGGCATCTACGCATTTCGGCATTTGGAATTCTCAAATCGCGAAAGGAGAATACCCAGGGAGAATAACATTTCGTCATTCAGGGTATCAGCATTTCGAGAGTCAAAAGGACAAGGGACCAAGAGTTACACACCAGGAAACCCCAAAATAGGACTGCGGTCATATGGAATAGAGTCACAGGGACCAAGACATATCCCAGGGGCTAGTTGTTGATTGAAGCCTTTTTGGCATTTCGGCATTTCGATATTCGGGAGATCAAGGGGACAAAGGTTCTCAGCATCAGAACTCTGTGAGTCCCGAAACCCGAATTTCATGGTCATGTACAGAGACCGTGAGGTAAGTAGAAGGACATATGGATCGAGAAATTGAGATTCTAGCAGGGAATCAAAAGAGCTAATTTAGCTCGGAGGAGTGATTGAATGATCCTGAGAGCGAACTTCGGCGTGAGGGTCAGAAGGGGGTCTGCGTCACATATGATCTTCACAAATACATGATGTAAGTAATGAGTTCTATAGAAAATATTCATTATAGAACTTGTTCACATGTGTTTTACTTGCAATGTATATACTTTAACCTATGATTTGATTGCAACATGTGTAGGTGGTTATCATTTAAATAAATCCATTAAGAAAATATAAAGTATTGGAGAAGAGAACTTCCTCGCCTATGTGTGAAATGCAAAAGTACCTACCTATGACACTTTTCAATGCACAAGAACATTATCTCATACATCAGGTTGAGGACATTGAAATGTGCGAACCTGTGCACACAAGTACTATGTTGATGGTGGAGAGGCATTTGAAATCATTGAAGACCTTTGTTAGGCAAAGAGCATGTCTTGAGAATTGTATGGTGGAGGGCTATATGGTATGTCAATCCCTGGTGTATATTAGGTAATATATTGCTAAATTAGAAACATATATAAATGTTCCTCTCATTTTGAATCTCAACTCCATAAACAAATTTGAAGGTGAGGTCATGTTGGGGAAAGGAATAAGAAGGAAACTAAAAGGTAATTATATTGTAGAGATTTATAATAATTTTGTTTGTTCATTTTTATCTATATTGTACCTAATTAATTTGTATTCTTCCATCAATTATTAATCTTTTCCATGGTACCTGATTATTTATGAATTGTTATTTTTTCATATAGCTAGTCTAGAGTGGGAGGCACTACATTTATACATCACAAACGATATTAATTGGATGAAGTTATGGATAGAACAATCTATACAATGTTATGGTATGTTATCATGGTAATGACTGGCTACATTGGTTAAAGAGGTTCATCATAATCAAGATACCAATCTTACATAGAGGGAAATTGATTTAGCATATAGTTTAAATAATGAACATCCAAGCATATTCACCCACATTTTTTACTTATTTCCCATTATATAATTTATGTGGTGTGTTATTTTCTTAAAACATTTACTGATTCTAAATATGTTAATTAATTGACAATGCATTTTTTACATGTTGGGCATAATGCATTTGAAACACAAGGCTATGTGGTTCAATGGCTATAAATTTCACATCAAAAAGTTGGATGACAGGAGAAAAACCTTTGATTATGGAATAAATGCAGTATTTCAGGTCACTAATGTTTCCTCTAGAAGCGACATGAATCCAAAGGTATATGCAAATAGATAATATGGGTATTTGAATGATATACTTGTATGTGAATTTAAATGCTTTAAATTAGTCATGTTAGAGGTCAAATGGTACACATTAAAGATAAATGAACTTGATACTAAAAGAAATGTTATTGACCATGCTAATGGATTTACCATGGTTAGTACAAGGACGATTGAGCCAATTATTGAGCTTTATGTTCTTCTAAGCAAATGTGAGTAGGTTTATTACTCAAATGTTCTAGGTAAAGTGGGATGGTCATATGTTGTTAAACATGATCCAAGATGAAGTCATATAAAGTATAATGTAGCATAATAAGATGATACTAAAGAAGAAGATGATTTAGAGGAACAAATAGCTATGTTAGACGATGAAGATGAAGAAATTGAGCTAGATAGAGATGGAAATGTTCTTGATGATTATATCGATGATGAAATTAAAAAAAAATGGCATTGATGATGATGTTGCTATGGAAAATCCTTTCAATGTTGATTTCAAACCAAATTCTGAACCAGATGATACAAATTTTGAGTTGGACGAAGAATAAAATCAATGATATTGACTTGTTGAAATATAGGTCGAGGTATGTGATTATATATTTTCTATGATTTATTATCTTTAAAGTGTTTTCTTATATGGGTTAATTATGTTTTGTTAATTTTTATGTCATATTCTTATATGTATAATTGGTTGGTTAGAATTCATTGACCTTGATTTCTCTCATAACCCACCAACCTATAACCTCCTAACCCATTTTGAGCATGTGTCGATTGATTTTAACTATCAATAAATATCGATAATATACCACAATTTTTTAACCCTCCACCCAGTAACCTTGCTAACTTTCTAACCCTCCACTCTCATCCACCATAAGAATCATGTGAATGCTCAAAAATCATTTCATATACCCTAAATCGAATATTTGAGATGTAAGTGTCATTTGGCAGCGATTACAAAGTTTAACACAAAACATATTTTTTATTGGACATGGTTTAGGGTCAAGGGTTAGAAGTTAGGGATTGAGGGGTTATGGGGTTTAGGGGTTAGGGGATTTAGTGGATAGGGGGTTATGGAAGTTTATGGGTTAAGGGGGTTATATATAACTATATAACACAAATTATTTATGAATTTAAATATAAGTTATATTGCAAACAAATAACAAATATAAATAAACAAAAATAACAAAACAAAATTCAAACATAAAAACCCTACTATGGTGCCAAACCCCAAACCAAATAAGCTCACTCCAAACCCATTGACCACTACATTGATCTACCCCACCTACTAGTACAAAGGATGTGCAGAGAAGCGCACTAACAATGATCCCACCTGCAAATAAGGAGAGTGTGCAAACGACCAGACCTATATAAGGAGAGATGGATCCCACTTGTGCATCAAAGGAGAGATCAACCCCATAACTCCTTTGGTATGTAGCCTCTTTGTTGATTTATATAGAGAATGTAGATCAAGTAACTATTTGTTTAGTATGAATTGGTTTACAATGGATCTGTTTGAGTTCCATTCACTTCGAGTTTTCCCCGTCATTCACACCTAAATTTAGGTTTGATACCCTGTATATTGCATCTTTTTGCCATATTTTTGTACATGAAATAGAGAACAAACAAGGTTTGAAATGAAAATTCAACATTAATGTTCAGAAAAAATATATAGATCCAATATCGACAATCTCTATTTATTTCGACCGGTGAAAGTGCATGTTGGATATAAAGGGGCCATAGGCCCAAATTATAAAACATTGTATTAATGGATGATAACATGACATAACCTTAATATTTTTTGTATGTAGGGATAGAATTATCAAACAAATTTATCTTCCCCCCTAAACGCATGAATGTATGACAACTGGCATGGTGATGAAATCCAAATCAAAAAGGCATTGCATCGATGTAATTCAAAGGATTTAAAAAAAAAAAACAATAAATCCTGAATGTAAATGCACATAGTAAACATTGTTAAAAGTATAGTAGATTCCAATAACCACATTCTCCTTCAAAAAATAAGTTTGGGTAGCATTCTTATTTCCTTATTTCAAATATGTTCTCATTTTTTAAAATAAGGATAGATGGAAAAAGGTAGTCATTATGGTGAGCCATCAACCTCTAATGAAAAAATCCTAATTGACCCTGATTGAGAGTTTTTTGAAACTATTATATCATAGTTTTATCCTTATATGAGTTAATAAAGTTATATTATGATATATTTAGGGATTTGCATGATTATTTACAAATCTAGGAGTCGAACTTGGGTAAATTCATAATTCCCCGAACCTGTTATTTTCGTAAGTTTTTCTCTTCGTGTGAAAAAAAATATCTTTCTGACAAAAGAGCCATGGTATCTGAAAATGGGTACATTATATTCAATATTAATGTCGAGTCTATTACAAAAATGATATCTCTTCCTGAAAACCTTAAGTATAATACTTGGAATTAGTTAAAGGCTTTGGATTTCAATGATCATACTTCTATAATTATGGATGTTACAAAGGTGTTGATGTTTTGGTCTTAACAAACTCAGAAAATGTTGATGTTTGAGTATGTGAAGACCTAAACAACAACCTCATGAGGATATAAACCCCCCTACGTTTTTATAGAATTGGTACTCCTCTTTGGCTAAAATATATATCTCAAGTATCTTGGATTAGGAAGAATGCTTAGGAAGAAAACCTTAGATATTTATTGCTTGGATGTATAAAATGATATGGTTCTACAATAACCTGATATGAATTTTATGTGCAACAAGAAGTCTCTTTACAATAAGAAAAGATTGAAGGAAGGCTTCAACATCATAATATCTTTGTGTTCAAAATTCGATTGCATTGTTTGGCTAACAATGCTTCGAAAACATGATTATCCTCTATATAAATGAATGGGGATTCATAGCCTTTTGATGTTGTTGTTTCAGTCCTAACAGAATCAAACACCAACAAAAGGTATTAACAAAGAAGAATTTTGTTCAAAAAAAAACAAAACAAATGTAGTTCAATTAAGAGAAGTACTAAAAAATTCATGAAAAGATACAAGGAATCAATTGAAATGGTAGCATATTCATGTTGGGATAAAAATCAAAATTGTGTTCAGCAGGAATCATACAAAGATATGCTAATAAAAGCAAGGGATGATATAACTAAATTTCAAGATATGGATGGTGTTTTGAAAGGGAAAACTATAACAAGTTAATAGATTATTTTCATTTATTATGGAATATCAAAACTTTATTTCCTAATATTCCATCATATGATAGTTATACGGATCTCAATATAACTTCCATAAAAATGGTTGAATCCTGAAGAAAAATTATTGGAACTTACCAAGTGCATACCTTGTTAGGAAATTGTGTCAAATGTATTATGTTCTATACTCTTTTCTATACATGCATGTACTTTGTTATATACTATGTTCTATACATGCCTATACTATGTTCTATACATGCCTATACTATGTCCTATAATGGAAATGCAAACAATCACTTGGTTTTAAACAAAATATTTAGTTGTTGGGTATTTCATCATCACTTGTCATTCCTAGATTCATGGTTCATCATTATAATGGGGTGCATAGAATTTACAGAATGATGAATGACATTTTTACGGAATAAAGAATGACATTTTAGTATGTTTATGGAATAAAGAATGGAATTTATTTTCTTTCATGAAAATATGGTTAGGGCATTTTTTTTCTTTGATGAAAATATGGTGAATGAAATTTCCCTTTTTCAACAGCAAGGGTTATCCCTGATAATAAGTCCCAATCATACCTATCACCATTTGGAATAGGGAAACCATTTAGATTATGTTGACGGGGAATAAATTACATGCAACAATAAGGGGTACTCCCTAGTACATGGTCCCAATTAGGCTATGCATCATTTGGTTTAGAAGACCCATTCAGATTTTGGCCCGACTTCAATTACTGGTTATGAGGGTGGTTGGTTGGATGGCTATGTATATGAATACTATCTAAAAGAATAAAATAAATACAATCTACTCTAACATATCCTATCCTATCTAGGAGAAAACTATTAGAACCGGATAAGATGAAATGAAACTAAACTTTGCAAAAAACTCCAATCAAATAGTTTTTATGAAGCTGCAATGTGAGATAACACATGTATGAAAATGTATAACCAGAATTGTCTAAGTAATATTACTTCATACATTAAAAAACAATATGCTCAGGAAAAAAACATGAGAAATAATAACACAACTGTTAGCGAAAGAACGATTGATTTAAGAATATTCTATGGGAAAAAATAAATAATCCACTGAAAAATATTTGACAACAAAACACCATTTACAAAACAATTGTTCTCTCTATCAAAACTAGTCGTGCGGACTTATCTATATTAGTTAACATAGCATATCTATGAAAATAGTTTATGGAGTTTCTATAATTCTTGAAGAGCCCATACAAAATGGGCTTCTTACTTTATTTATGCAACTATTACTAACTCCCAAAAATGACTTCCTACATTCCTAAAGAAGCAGTTACAAAATTGTTTAGCTTCCCCTTGTTAACTATTGGCATGTGTGAGGGAAAAAGACAAAACTTTAAGTGGCTAGAAAAAGAAAAAATATAATATAGTTGACAAATCCATCTGTTTGTATCCCTGATGTAGGTTGTCCAATTTTCTAACTGATTGTAGAGTGATAAAACCCTATGATAAATTGGTTCTTCAAGTGTTTCTTTGTCCATCGTTGTCTTATCATTAAGGATATTCATATCCTTTTCCAAGATAGCCATGAAGGCTTGAATCATGGTGTGGAATTTGGTAGGTTGTATGAGATGTTGCTCAATAAAGTCCATCACCACCTTCGCGGTTCATTCAATTATTTCTCTCCTTTGATTTGTTCTTTGATTTACTTTCTCTATAAGTTATTCCATCGCGAGAATCTTCCCAAGCTCTTCCAATGGGGGTGAAAACATTGTCATATTAAAACTTGTTCTACTTTGTCCAGCTATGAATAGATCACCAGTGAGGTGGTCATCTCTATATTTTTTCCTTGTCAATCTTGCTAACAAAAGTCAAGAGAAGCATAGTCAACTTTTCTTTCTATACTTGGATGGAAAGGAAGGTCGATTGGCACATCTTGATTCTCGAAAATCAATTTGTCAATAGAACCTATACCTTCATAGATAGTGATTGTTATGACCCAAGGGGGGCATATATATGGCTAAAGGTATATGATATGACCCCAAGGGGGGGCATATATGGGATGAAATATACATGTAATGTGTAAATATATATGTAATGGGGTCGGCCTAGTATTAAAGGGGTGTCATGTGAAAGTGTGAACGACTATATATCAGATATCATGTATTCATTATTTGGAGAGGGAAATTGTGAAGTATTAATGGTATTTGGTTAATTGGAGTGGGTTCCCCTATTATTTAAGGAGTTATTATGTAACTTATCTATGTTGGAGTTGCGCTCCATGTTGACATTTTGTACATGGTGTGTACTTCTATTATTTTATGATATTTGTGAGCATTTTGGTTCATTACATTTGGTATCAGAGCGAGGTTCATTACATATGGTATCATATATTTGAGGACAAATATTTTTGGAGGGAATTATGTTATGACCCAAGGGGGGAATATATATGGCTAAAGGAATATGATATGAACCCAAGAGGGGGAATATATGGGATTAAATATATATGTAATGTGTAAAAATATAAGTAATGGGGTCAGCCTAGTAGTAAAAGGGCCTCGTGTGCAAGTGTGAACAACTATATATAAGAGATCATGTATTAATTATTTGGAGAGGAAAATTGTGAAGTATGAATGGTATTTGGTTAATTGGAGGGGGTTCCCCTATTATTTAAGGAGTTATTGTGTAACTTATCTATATTGAAGTTGTGCTCCATGTTGACATTTTGTACATGTTGTGTACTTCTGTTATTTTATGATATTTGTGAGCATTTGGATCATTAAACCGATGAATTGGGTGTTCTTGTCCTGCACTTGACTATGTTGTTCCATGATAATGGTTTTCATCTATTTTAAAAGGTGTATCTATGCATACATGTCTATGATGGATTCCTCTAGTTCTTCCCTGACCTTTTCTGCACCATCCTTGAACTCTTTCATGATTCCCTCATCTATATTCACCTGATTAATATGCTCTTCTATCTCTTTGATTATAGTGTCCTTTTCTATATTCTAGAAGTACAAGTTCTTAACATTATTCTCCATCACTGTACTGAAAGCAGTGCCAGTGGAAGCTATAGAGATTGGATCCTCACTAACATTCTATGTAACCAAGTTTTTTGTGAGGATTGATATTGGATTTCCTCCTGTGACCGACACTTTCCATATTTTCTCATTTACAATCCCACCCATGGCATTATCATATTTGAAATTCTTCTGATTAAGCACCTTGTTTGGTTGGAATCGGGTGTAAATCCCTAGATCTAGTTTGTCAAATTGGTTGTGACTGTTATTATCTCATGTTGATATCTATGGGATATCAGTGCCCATCAGAGTGGAACGTCATTTCTAGGTTCTTCATATTTATTTCATTATTCCTCCTTAGATACCTTTTCTGTAGCCTCCTTTGTTGTTTTTCGTGCTACTTCTACTATTACTATTTTAGTTGTTTCCTTTTGTTAAGTTTCTTTCTTGGTACTTGTAACACCCCAGGTTTTGAACCCCATTTTAAATAATGTATTGTTACAATGTTGAGAGGCTAGGGTGCCCAAAAAATTATTAAAAGGCTAGTGTTCCCAAGACATGTAATGTTTTTTATCATTATTAGTAATAAATACATGGTTGGTTGCTAGACGAACAAGGACTAGAGTTATAGGGGGCTATGATTCCACAAGATAGGGGGCTTGAGGGGTTAAGTGTTTATTCCTTTTTTTAATTACCCCTTTTTGTCTAAGGGAGGGGATCAGTTATGTGAGCTTCTTGGGGAAGGCCAGGAGGTTCTTGATTCCCCACGAAGTTACTTAAACCCACCTCTAGTCTGATGGGGGGGTTCGACTGGTGGCTTGTTCGTTGATTTTCTGTACGTTCATTATTTTCCCTCACGCACTTTCATGCACCCACTTACCCATTCATTGATCCATCCTCATTTGTGTCTTAACTTGGGAAAGGGAACCAAACTACTGAAGAATTAGCCATGGTATGGTGGGTTGTAGTGGTCGTTGGTGTGATCTGTCTGTGACTCGAGGCCTGCATATCTAATATGCATTGGCTTGTTTCCAGCATTGCTCACATCTACGAGTCTTGAGAGTTACAACATTGATATTCTGGACCAGTTGTGTTGGAACCCGAATAAGGAGAATGATTTCCCGAGCAAATGCATGGAAGAGAAGGGTGGAGGTTTGTTCTCTCAGGTGGTTCAAGCTGGGTAGAAGAGAGTTGGGTACTTGGATTGTTGTGAGAGCTGGGAAGCCTGTGAGAGCTTGGGTGTTGACTGGTTTGGGAAGCCAAGTAACACTCTGGAACCGTCCTTGTGGATTCATAGCCATGGCTTGGGGGTGACGCTATTGTTGAGTTTTGGAATAGTAGTGTCTGCGTTTGGGTGGAACGTCCTTTGTCTATAGCCATTTGGTGTCATATTTCATAAATATAAGTGCTCTCTATTATGGTATCATTCACATGTATATGAATGTATTTCCACTGTATATTTAATTATCGTTTAATTGAATCTTTAGACTATGCATTCTTGCTTATTACTATTGTGCATGTTGTTAAAGTCTTTTCTTTTATGCATCCTTAAATTTTAAAAAGGTATCAATAAGAGAAAGAATTCAAAGGTTGGTCTTGAAGGTAGCGTACCCCAGCCTATTGGTGGTTGGATATGTTACATTATTTGTCTTTACCTCTACTTTTTCTTTAGACGTTGTATTTGGTGCTACATCAACTTTTACCTTAGATTTATCCTCCTCATTGAACCTTTTCTTTTATGCAAGATTATGTTTCTTCTTTTGGGTCTTATATTTCTTCCTCCTTTTATTTTATGTCACTAGTACCTCTTCTTCTCTCATTGAATTGAGCTGAGGGATGTAATTTCAACATATGCTTTAACTATCACCTCTCCTTCTACCTTCTTCCTGGATACTTCCTGAGATCTTTCCTCTTCTACAGTTGTCCCTAGGGGATTTCCTTGTCACTTGGGGATGACCTCGTCATATGTCTCATCCCCACAATGGACTTCCTTTTCCTCCCATGTGGTCAAAGTGTATTCCTATGGGATGAAAATATTATTAAAGTGTTATTTAACAACTTTTTTAGGTCGTTCCTTCTAAATATCTTCTCTCTGAAGTGATATGAGAGAAATGTATCCACCTTGTATTGGTATTTCTTGGTGTTTAAAAACATGTAATATCACATCCACAGTGGGAGAGGGGGCCATAAAACTTTCTTCTCTTAGTAGAGTACTTCCCCAACCCCATTGATTATTGTTTGGTAGGCCACTTCTTGGAGCACAAAATTGTCTAGTATAAACCTTGGGAGCAGATGTGGAGCTTTGGTGTCTCCATTTATTCTAATGTGTGTGTTGTTCTACATTAAGTACCAATCCCCTATCCTTTTGAATATTGATAATTTTATGTCTGTCATGCACAGTGATGGTGTGCAGAAAATGAATTCATATAATGGGACCAGGAAATAGTCACATATCATGTGGTATTATATCGTGTAGTTTTGATCCTAGAGAACTTTGTAGTATATGTGGATGGCTAGGTCTACCAGCATCCATGTCCAACCCATCTTCCAATATTGATGTTCCATGCACATGATATTCAGAAGAGATGAGGACATGTGAAAATATGGAAATGTTCCATGTTTATCTCCCTTGATGGCTATAATAGCACCTGTTAAGTTTTCCAACATAATGTCATCCCAGTTGAATGACGACCCTTTGTATACACAGTAGTGAATCATGGGAATATATAACAAAGGAAATTTGGAGACATATGGATCTCCATACAATTTGCATATCATAGACATCATGTATTGATAAGGATTCATTAGTGCAGTTGTGGGGTACCCATTGATCGATATCAGTTTGAATGATTTATCTCTTTTGTACGAGATGTGGGCCAAATGTTTTTTCACATGCTTGAATCCACTGAGAATTTGTTCATCTAACTTCTAGGTTCCTTTCTCTAGATGGTAACATTTTGTTATATATTTGGGCTAGAACGAGGCTATAGGATCTCCCCTACCATTTCATATGTACCTATTCTCCAAGTCTACATGCTTGAGAATCAAAGAAATGGCATATGCACAAGGAAATACTGTAGAGTGGACTGCTACTCGATGCATTCTTGATTTCATGATATTCTTGAAGACTTTAAGATCATATTGGTCTTCATCATCGATGATGGAATTTTTCTTTTTAAATAGTTGGAAGACATCACCCCATTTTATCAAGTCTCCTTCAACAAGGACGTTTATGTAAATGAAATATCCAAGAAGGGATTCTCAAATAAATCGTTATTTCTCTAACCAATATGTTATTATTTTGGACCTAGGAAATGGCAAGGGAAGTGTTTCAACTATATTCTATTTGTCTTTTTCTAACCACTTTCAGCTTCATCTTTTTCCCTCACACATGTCAATAGTTAATAGGGGGAATCTTAACATTTTTGTAACCACTTCTTGATGAATGCAAGATGTCATTTTTCGGAGTTTGTAATATACTAGATATAAAAAGTATGCAGAACAGAAATAAAATTCTAGAAATGGTAGAATAACCGTAATATAACCAGCATAATCTCCACAATAACACATAAATGATATAAGAATAACAACAGAAATAACACTTTGATTCAGAAATAAATGTTCATGGGCCTCTTCGAGGGGGAAACCATCAGTCGAGTAGTTGTTTGTTACAATAATATCCAAGCCAGGGTTTTCATACCCTTGACCCTTATTTATACTAAATATGTCTATCAAGTTTTCTTGTATGGCTGCAGTCACAGAAACACCTGATCCCCTGCTGCAAATTAACGTTCAGAGAGACCTTGATCTGCTTATTGCTTCATGCGATTTTGTGCCATGACCATGTTCTCTTTAAGGGAATGAAGAATATCCTCTCAAACTGTAAGTGTTTGGTCAAGCGCCTGGACCTTCGAGGTACCCGGTAAGTATGAGAGAACTGAAGGGGGCTTCTGTCCATATACCACTTCAAAAGGAGTCATGTGTGTAGCTGTATGGTAGGAAGTGTTGTACCACCATTCAACGAGGGGTAACCATTGAGCCCACTAATTTTTCTTTTCAGAGGAAAAACACCTTAGATATGTTTCCAAACACTTGTTGAAAACTTCCGTTTGACCATCAGTCTGGGGATGATAAGTTATTCTTAGATACAATTGGGTGCCCTATATCTTAAAGAGTTCTTGCCAAAAATTGCTTGTGAAATTTGGGTCATGATCAGAAACAATAGAGTGCGGCATCCCATGAAGCTTGAAGACCTGTTCCATGAAAATTTGAGCCACCGTGGATGCAGTAAATGGGTGTTGAAGAGAACAGAAATGAGCATACTTGGGAAGGTGATCCACAACCACCATTATGACTGATTTATTTCCCGATTTGGGTAAGTCGGTAATAAAGTCCATAGAGATATCCTTCCAAATTGCAGGTGGAATCGGAAGTGGTTGTAGTGTGCCCGAATATTTGAATGTTTCTCCCTTGTTACATTGACACACCTCACATTTAGAGACAAAATTACGGATGTCATGTTTCATACCATCTCAGAAGAAAGAACGTTTGACCCTGTCATAGGTTTTGGTGAAACCGGAGGGCCCCATTGTGGGTGTAGCATGAAGCTCAGAAAGTACCATGGATTTAATATTTGATTGTTTACTTAAATACAAATTACCTTTGTATCGAAGCTCATCCTGGAGCCAAGAGTACCCTGGGGGAGCTGGAGCATTGGTCTGCAATTGTTGGATTAGATGTGAACTTTTGGGATCCTATAGCCATTCCTGGCACACAGCTTGGAGCCAATCTGGTACAATGAAGGATAGAGAAAAAAAGGATCCTTCTTCTTCATATTTTTGGGATAGTACATCCGCCACCACATTGTCTTTTCCCTTCTTGTAAATGATCTCATAATCATATCCAAAGAGCTTAGTCACCCATTTTTGTTACTCCAGGGAGGAAATGCGTTGTTCCGGAAAGTACTTGAGGCTTTGATGGTAAATCTTAATTTGGAAATGTTTCCCCAAGAGATAAGGACACCATAGATCAATGGCATGCATAATAGACAACATTTTGTTTTCATAGATGGGTTTTCCCAGATTCCTTTCAGATAGTTTCCTGCTGGTGAAGGACAAAGGCCGACCCTCCTGCATAAGGGTAGCACCAATTCCTTTCCCTGAGGCATCACATTCCAGCACAAAGGTCTTTGTGAAATCAGGAAGGGCCAGAACCGGAGTAGTGCACATGGTTATCTTCAAGGTTTGAAAACCTTGAGTAATGGTTGGAGTCCACGTGAAAGAGTTCTTTTTGAGGAGAGTCGTGAGAGGTGCTGCAATCTTGCCATAATTCTTAACAAACTTGCGATAATACCATGTTAAGCCTAGAAATCCATGCAAGATTTTGAGATTCTTTGGGTGTGGCCAGTCTTGCATAACTTCAATTTTTTTTGGATCCACCCTGATGCCATCCTTGCCAACCAGATGACCCAAGTATTCTACTTCTGAGGCACCAAAAGCACATTTAGACTGTTTCAGGAAAAGTTTGTGCTGAGAGAGTAGATGGAGAACTCGATCCACATGAGTAAGATGTCATGTCCATGTTTTGCTATAGATTTGGATACCATCAAAGAAAACTAACACAAAATGACGGAGAAAAGGATGGAAGACATGATTCATGAGGCTTTGGAAGGTGGAGGGGGCATTACACAAGACAAAGGGCATGACCAAAAAATCATAGTGGCCCTCATGAGTTCGAAATGTCATCTTGGGAATTTCTACCTCCTTCATACATATCTAGTGATAGCCTGAGCGAAGATCAAGTTAAGTAAAGAATTGGGCACCACTCAATTCATCCAGGAGGTCATCAATGATAGGAATGGGAAATTTGTCTTTAATGGTCAGTTTGTTGAGGGCATGGAAGTTAGGACACATTCTCCAAGAACCTTCTTTCTTCATGACCATGAATATAGGAGAAGAGTAAGGGCTCATACTAGGGCGAATAATGCCTACAGTAAGGAGTTCCTGGACCATTTTCTGAATTTCATTTTTTTGTGAAAAGGGGTGGTGATACGGACGAATATTGGGAGGAAAGCTTCCGGGTACAAGGGGAATGGAATGATCATGAACACCACAGGAAGGAGGGATTCCTTGGGGAGTGGAAAATACCATTTGGTGTTTAGAAAGGATGATCCGGATGATTTTCGGCACGAAATGAGATCGGAGATATAATAAAGAAATGCACAGAGATATCATAGATATTCAATAATATAACATAAATGTATCAGATATGCAACCATAAACACAGATATACAGTAATACATGATTTCTATTAATGAAATAAATGTACAGAGACTGTGAAAATACAGAGTGGAAGACTCGCTAGAATGGTGGCAGCTTATCTCTGAGAAGAGATGTTACGGCTACTCGCATTCGCAAGAAGATTATTACAATGAGGCTCTGAAGGAATTTTTACAATAAGAAGGAATGACAAAAACCATAGACATCCAAAAACCTAACCCTGGGAGCTGAAGCGCCAAAAGTCATGTGGGCCCCGTTTGGGTAAGTGAATACATCAACTTCCCGTGGTCATAACTTTTGCATACGATCTCCGTTTTAGGAATGTGATATCTCGTTGGAAAGGTATCGTCGAGGAGATTCATTTTGGGGGCTCAATCATGCCTTTGGATATAATTGAGAACCTCAATCTTGAAACACATTCATTTGGGCCCTCAAAATGGCCCCGGAAGTTAAAACCTGCTAAAAATAGTAAATCACCAAAATTGCCAAAAAGCCATTTTGAGCCATTTGGAAAAGGTGGGTGGCCATCGATATCCACCTGGATCAAAGGAGGTCTTGGAGGTCATCTGGCACCAGGGGTGTCTCTATTTCTTGTATGGCATGGAGTTGGGAAATGACACCAGAATGACCTTTTTTGAGCAACTTTGCCATGCGATGGGAACTAATGACCTCAGGTGAACGAGTCGTGATGCCTTGGAATTTATATTTATGGCCTTCCTAGTCGAATTTCATGGTTAATGCCTTAAAATCCATGAGAATGGGACCCAAAGTCCTTAGCTAGTCTGTACCCAACACAATGTCACAACCGCCCATGTTGATAGCAAACATATGGGATTTTAGGTGGTAGTCACCGATTTGGAGACACACATTTTCACAGTGCCCTCCAAATTTCATGGAACCACCATTGGCAATCATGATTTGGAAATTGTTGACGGCATGGATGTAGAAATGAGTTTCTTGGGCAATGCGGCGATGAATAAAATTATGGGTGCTTCCACTATCAACCAAAATGATGACCTTCTGATGCTTGATGTAACTGATTAACTTAAGGGTTTGGGGGGTGAAGAAGCCAGTCAGAGCATTGAGGGAAATGATCGGTTCCATTTTGGGAGGGTCTAAGGGAGGGTTTATGTCAGTGATTTCAGGTGACTCAGGAATAAGGGGAGTTTCAACATCCTCTTATGAAATATCCTCAGAGATGGCCATAAAAATCTTTTGTTCCTTACACTTGTCGCCCATGAAATATTTGTCATCACAATTATAACAAAGGCCTTTGAGTTGGCATTCATCCATTTCAGGCCTGGTCAATTTTTGGATCTTTAATGGGGTGGAGGGAGTAGTGGGATTTATGGGTTTAGGGCGAGGGATAAAGGAGGGTTTATGGTTTTGAGAGGACACAACAGGTTGTATCCTC
>SNQJ01S0015437.1:20360-37600 GCA_010110895.2 Picea sitchensis | reverse complement strand
CATCTTCATCATGTATCAATGACAACTCATTGATCCATCTTCATGATATCAATGACAACTCATTGATCCATCTTCACTTATGCATTCTCATCAAGGACAATACAAATTACATTACATAAATCATCAATCAATCAATCATTTATCATAAATAAATCACTTGAAATCAATTAATCAAACCAATGGCATCAATGACAACATGATCCAACAGCCTACTGACTTGCAAAATGTGCAGCATGAATTTTTTGGTACTTTCTAGTATTTCTGCATCATAGGACAATGATATGTATCATGCCCGTGCATCTTGCGAATTTAGCGCTAGGTTCCTCCTGTCGAAAATGGATTTGGCATCCATGTTTCCATATACTGTGAAAATGTTGGGCATTCATTCTTATGGTGCCCTTATGTTCTAGATGTGGTACAACAAATAGTTTTGCGGTTATCCTTTCCCTTACTTTGATTTAGTTGAAAGGTAAGATTCTTCAGATCCTCCTTCAACTCCTCTATAGATGGATCTATCTTGTGGTACTGATTCTCCTTCATTTCCAAGACTGCCTATAGAGCCTCTTCTTGAGATTGTAATTTATGTTCTTTGAGTGGGTATTTCAGGTGTGGTAACAAAGAATTCCCAAACAGATGCCTATGTTTCATGTCAGTCATGGCATACCTCAATTTATCTTTCAGTCATTTAAATCGATGGTCAATTTCCCAGACAGATTCTCCTGGTTTCGGTTGGATTTCTATCATCTCGTTCATGTATTGATCCTCTGAGATCAGCTTCTAGAACTCATTAATAAGTAATTTCTTAATGTTTGTCAGTGTCCTTGTCATCACAGGTGCATTGTTTACATCTATACTCATGTACCAGTCTAGTGCATGGTCTCTTAGCATGATAGAAAGATGCACAAGTTTAGTATCTTCATCAGTGATATGTTTTTCTTCGCAAATCTTTGTACAATGAACAAGTGTTTCTCAGGGTCTTTTGTTGCCTCTCCTCAAAATTCTAGTAACCTGATCGTTGGATCATGTCCTGCCATCCTGAATGATGAATTACGACCTCCACGCAGTGTAGATACTTGACTAATGATTCCTGAACTAGATCCCCTAGTTGTTGTTCCTTGTGTAGATGTACTTCCTATTGTCTTCCTTCTCCCGAAATTCGGTTGTCTAAATGGTGGTGTTCTTTTTGGTGTGTTAGTCACACATGGGTTTATGGGTTCCACACTGACATTAATATGGATAGGATTGTTTCCTTCTATTCCCTCTCTTGGACCTCTCATCTTCCTCTCATATGTTGCGCACATGATTTCCTCAATCTTCTCCACAACCCAAATATCCTCTACCTCCTCTTCATCACTTTCCAAGCCTTCCCTCATGGCTACAAATCTCTTCTTGGTGTTCACCTTGTATTGGCAGGGTACTCCACTGCGCGTCTTTCTAGCTGTCTCCATGGTCTGGTTGATCTAGTCATCATCCATCATGATTGGGTCCAAGGATTCCTCCTTTTTTCCTTTATCCTCTTCTCCTTCCATTTCTCCTTTTTTTGTCAGTGCTTCCCCCCTTCCCCCATGCACAAAGGGAAGTTTAGTTGTCTGAATCCATTGTCATTACACCTTTGTTATAGAGAAATATCTTAATAGAAGTATACAACGATTGAATATACCTTCCTTGATGTTGGCATAGAAACTCTTTCTCTTCTGCACTATATGACTTCGCGATATCTACTGCAAATTCTGTTATAAATCCTGCTACAATATTGTCGAGCCAAAAATCTACTGCACGGGTGAATTTGTTATTCACCTGTTGTAACTGCGCGATCTGAAATGTGGTACACTCTAACTATCAGATCTGATTTGTTGCATGGTTATCGTTCAAACTTAATATCCACTCCTGCAGTAAGTGTGGAAAATCATAGAAAAATACTTCATGCAGATCAATAAACACATACTTCTCAAGATAGTTGCGTGATGTTACTCTAGGGTTTCTATTATCTTTCTATGCAAACTCTATCTCCTTTGTGTTTAGCCAGCTTTCGATTTCTGATTTTGTGGGATTCCATGGTCTCAACATCCCCTTCTAACGATGAATTATCTCACCTTCTTGTCTTCTAATTCGTTATTCTTTTGACTCGCCTTCCACAACTCTTACATATATTCAACATATCACATCCAATCAATCCCATGTTGTTCATCCCAACAATAGAACCATTTGTTGGTTTCTAATATGAGTTATACTTTTAACATGATTGACCCAGGTTCAACTCTATTGGGGTTCCAACAAAGACTCTAAAACTATCGTCCCTCGTGGTAAACCAGAAGGAAACACAGTACATAGAGTGCACTGCACACTCTCACCCATGATAGTTCTATGGGTGACTGCAACACTCAGGTTCTTGCAGCCTGGGAATGAGCAGGGATATGGGATTGTACTATGTGATCTTCATTCCATTACTATATCATTCATCTATCTTAGTTAGTATGTGATTATTTATGCATGCATGTAAATCAACATATCTAAATACTTCATCAAAACATTCATCTAAGATCTTACCATTGACAAAAAAGACATAAACAATAATCATTCCATACAACATATGATTTACCATGGTTCACCTCCTCCTAGTCTACGTCCACAAAGATTTGTCTCTAAGGATATTTTATTATGGTTCTGTCGTATATGGCACCACACGCACTACAAATCTGTTCATACATACATAAAATAGACTCCTCAACCTTTACGAGGCTGACTAGATCTTTACCAGGCTCCTCGGCCTACGATATAACCCTCAAGGTATATTTACTATTCTCTCCTACAACTCAACATATTACAAAAATGTATCATATTATAGTCATGTTACCGACATGTTACTCTATCTCACGCAAGTAACACAGAACAACCATCACAAACACCGAACCCCCCCTAGACCTCCTAAGTGTCTATTTATATCTATTTTCATCTCATCAACCATTACATTCTCTTATGAAAAACCTAAACTAGTTAGGTATTCTTTCATGATGGGCTTGCATGCTTCTCTCCTCTGTATGCACACTTTCTTCCATTTCTTTTCTTTCCAGTTTTCTTTCTTTCCCTTCTTCTTGTCTGCATGACTCACATGCTTTTATTCCAACTGTCTTTCCTCCATGTCATGCCTTTTCCCCAAAATGGGTCTATGCCAGACACTTCCAAAAAATATCCTTCTTGATCTTATGGTATGTTTTCAAGAATCCTAAATGTCCTCCTATAGGAGAAGTGTGCAATTCCATAGAGACCTTTTGTTTGAGTTGGGAATTGTTACATGAATATAGGTGATCATTATACCATATAAAATCATTCTTCCATACAAAATTATCTAATGAAATGGGGTCCTCATGTAGTTGTTGAATGATATTGATTCCATTCTATCCCTGCTTCTTCAACCCAATCAGATTGTAGAATAGAAATAACACATAGTGAACCATTTTTTCTTCTTCTTTCCTTGAAACAGAATCTACCATAACAATGTATTTTCCTTTTTTGTACACAATTTCAAATTCATAACCTAGAATATTTGTAAACCATTCTGGTTTCTCTTATGAAGATAATCGTTTCTCCAAGAAGTACTTCAAACTACCATGATCTATTTTTACATTGAAGTGTCTTCTTATTAGGTAAGGGGACCATTTCTAAACTACATGTAGTATGGGAAACATTTATTTTTCATAAATAGGTTTGACTAAGTTTTTCCTTTAAGTTGGATACTATAAAAGAAAAGGGGCCTTCCTTCTTGCATCAAAATTACATGAATTCCATGGCATAATGCATCACACTCCACAATAATTCTTTTTGTAAATTCCAGTGTGGCTAGGGCAACCGTAGTACACATAGCCTCCTTAATTTTTTCAAAGGATTCGATTGCTTCTTCGCTCCAAGAAAATGCTTCCTTATTTCATAATTTCATTAGAGGTGTTGTTATTTGACCATAATTCTTGAAAAACTTTTGATAATAACACGTTAACCCTAATAATCCTCTAAGTTTCTTCAAGGTTTTTGGAATCAACCATTCCCTCGTATCTATAGTTTTGTTAGGGTCCACTTATAAAACTTCATGAGATAGTATATGACCCAAATATTCCACTTCTTGAAACCCAAAGGAACAATTGGAAGGATTTGCATAAAGTTGTTGGTCTTCCAATAGTTGTAACACTCTTTCAACATGTTGTACATGCTCTTCCCAAGATTTGTTGTAGATTAGTATGCCATCGAAAAATACTAACACAAATATTTTAAGGAAGGGATTGAAAATGGAATTTTTCAATCTTTGAAATGTTGAAGGTGCATTGGTAATTCCAAATGCGATAAGAAAAAACTTGTAATGACCTTGATGTGTTATAAAAGTTGTTTTAGGAATGTCTTTCTGCCTTATTCCAATTTGATGTTATCTTGAACAAAGATCTAGATTAGCGAATAATTTTGATCCATGCAATTCATAAATGATAGGAATACGAAACTTATCTTTGATGGTAATTTTCATGATATGTCTATAATTTGGGCACATATTCCATGTACCATCCTTTTTTTATAACCATCACGACTCATGAAGAGAAATAACTTTTTCTAGGTTTAATGATGTCGACCTCTAAAATTTCTTGGATCATGCACTCAATCTCACTATTTCGTGCATATTTATACTACATTTCACCAAATACCTTGGAATGCTTTTTGATAACTGTTTGGAGGTCTAATGAACCAGAGGATATAGATGTTTGAACATCAAGTGAGCACAATTGTGCAACTACACCCCGATGTCCCTTTTTGAGTGGTTTTCTCATTCTATTAGAGCTGATGACTTTAGATGGTTTTCCTTTGATACCTCTAAGCTCAATTTCCTTGCCATGTGAGGAAAATATCATGAAAATATCTTGAAAATTAAGGGCCATTGTTGCCAATGATTATAACCATCGTATCCCTAATAGAACATCAACACCCCCCATTTGGATGAAAATCATTGGGCTATCTAGAAAATATTCCCCCATGTTGATCTTAATGCTATCGAATTTCCGTGAACAATTTATGGTATCTATATATGCAATCATTTCTTGAAACTATGGTGTGGGATATACAAAGCAATTTATATATTTTACTAATTTGCAATTGATGAAATCATGGGTATTACCAAAATCAATCAATATTGTTACCTTTTTCTTTTTTATGTATCCTTCTAACTTGAGGGTGTATGGAGGGATGATGTTGACCAATGCATGAAAATATATTGTTGTAGTACTCTCTTCTATATCTAGAGCTTGTGGTGGTTCCAATTCCCAATCTTATTCCTCTTCACAATCTACCTAGAATAAGTTTTTGTCACTGCATTTATGCCCTTTACTGTACTTTCTATCACAATTGAAACATATTCATTTTTCTCTTCTTTCATCCATTTGTTGAGGTGTCAACCTTGTCAATTTAGGTACACTTGTATTATGAACCCCAAAATGATCTATGTTTCCTATATATTCTCCAATGATAGACTTGTGTGTAGCCTTATTTTTGGCTTCAATATGACGATTAAATGGCATAGATTCCATAATATTTGTAGGATGTATTAAGAAAATCCCATATTTAATGTCGTGTTTTAATCCACCCATATAAGCTTCCAACAATTTTTCATCACTTTTGTCATCCACCCTTGTGGCCAATACCTTAAATTCTGAATTATATTATTCAATGTCACCTAAGTACTTAATTCTTGTCAATTGAATGAAGTAGTCATATTCCCACATGTTCCAATATTGCTTCTAAGTCTCTTGTAAATAAACCCCAAGTATAGTGATAAAGAGGGGGCTTCCTTTTAACTACCCATTGATAAGATATATATGGTTTAGTATCAAAGTTCAAGTTTGCTATGTGAATCATTTTCTTAAAATCCATAATATTATCTAGTTCAAAATATTGATCTATTTGGTTCACCGAGGTAAATATGTATGTTCCATCAAAATTATTTAATTTAATCTTGGGAAAGTTGAATTTAGTACCCTGACCGTACTTAACTCCACTATTAGAGTTAAATCCTCTGTAAAATTGATTATTCTCGACAAGTTGTTCAATTGGAATACTACCTTTATTTTCTTTAGTTCCTCGCATTTTGATATCTTCTTTAGAGAGTCTCTCATCTAGAGCGTGAAAGATCACAGAAGACAATGAATTTTGTAATTCCTTCATGGAATTTTGTATATTTTCATCCATCTTAGATTTTCTTTCATCCATCTTATTTTCCATGTGTGCATTATTTTCATTCATCTTCTTATCCATATTATTTACCATTTCAGCCATATTTATTTTCATAGTCTCATCCATTTTAGGTTCCATTTGTTCCCTATTTTCAGTGATCCTCTTTTCCATCTGGTGATAAATCTCTTTGATTTCATCTCGAGTCATGGTTTAATTATCTGGAGGTTTAGCTAGTGAAGTAGATTTTGGAGGAGCCTTTATAGCCACATGAGAAAACAATAATTATCTTATTTTTCCTCTATATTACAAATTTTTAATCACCAATAATATATATTCTAGTAAAAGGTTATGCCAATTGTAAGTTATGTACCTTTCAAGCCATTAATTTGGAGTCTGTCCTCCTCTACGACCTTCCTTCTGTTGTAATTTTGAAATTTCATCCCTTCTAAATTTGAAATTTAGACCTTTAGTACTTTGAAATGTCTTCTCTACAATGCCATAGGTCTAACCAAAATTGGATGTGCTAAGTGAAACTTAGGGTAACTTTTCCGAACCTTGTTGATTTTTGGGCTTTCTAGGATAGAGATCATGTATAGAATGGCGCATGTCCAATATTTAATATAGGATTCTAAAACTTATACTAGAAATACTATGTATTGTCCTCTTTAAAATTCAACTAGTCTCATAGAATTTGGATCCTTGTAGAAGAGGATATGACTGTTTTACCTAGAAAACATCTTTGAGACAATTTATAGGACTAGTCAACAAAACCTATCTGCTATAGGGTATATATCTAAAAGTGTAATGGCCCAGAAGATGAGATTTGAACCAAGTCTACCTTGATATGTATTCTAAATAAAATCCAAGTTTCATTTTCTGAAGCATCTCAGAAGAAAATTTATAGTGAAAATTTCAAGATGATTCACTTGAAGAATCCAAAACCCTAATATTGGTGCTTTGATACCAAATGTTATGGTCCAACACCTTAAAAATGATAAAAAATGAATGGTTATAGTATAATTAAAGGGGAAAACCTCCTTTTACAATATATTTGATTCAAAATATAATATGAGATGTGACAAGATGATCCTAAGACTAGTACATATATAGGATACAAAGGGGTACAACTATAATGAAATGGTTAAATGAAGGGTTCTAGACGACATACAATTATAATACTACAAATGAAATAAGTCAATTTATAGGGCTTAATAATGGGTTTTACACATAAAATGGGGCTTTGTATACGTATTAACAAACTTCCTACAAAAAATTCTTCCTACCTTCGAGATCTGCCCTGAGTAGATCTTATGGGTAAGTATCCTACTTTTCACAACATTTTTATCGATCATGGCCAATGGTTCCCCCTCACATACCTTCAATACATCTATAGGAAGAACACAATGTGATCCCCATCCACTTTTTTCTACATCCTAATGGTGGAAGGACTAAAGAGAAGTTTGGACCTCGCTTTGAGTTCTAGAAACATATAAGGAGTTAAGCCTCACCTAAAACCTTATCCCTTATACCACCCATAGTTTGTAGAAAATACCTTTCTTATGGGTTCCCCTATCATGGGGGAAGATAAATCCCTCAACATAATTTTGGATACCTTCATGCATTCCTTGATCAACCAAAGGAAGTCTCTCAATTTTGTTTTCAATACTACTTTGAATATTCAACAAAATTTTACTAGGATTATCGGCTTCCAAAAAGGATCCCTCCCATCTAAATATTTAGGAGCTCCTCTATTAGAGAATGTTATAAGAAATGTATCCTCGAAGGATCTTCTTTTTGTTAGGATATTTAGATATTTAGGAGTTAGTTAAGTTCAACTTCATCTAATGTGTATTTAGGTAAAAGTGTATTTTTTTAGTATACATTAGTATGAATTTATGGTTATGTAATCCGACGGTCGTGATATTTTCTAGACATAGAGTGATTTGATAACTCATATTTGCAATGTCCCCAGTTACCAACAAACTTGATTTTTTTTTTCTTTTTCTGAAACCTCAATGTAACGAGCCCAACTCCAAGTTGATTCACGCAACACCAAATTTCTTCTCTGAAAACCAATTCTAGTAGAAAAAGTAATTCCCCAAGACAATTGCGCATACACAACTAGCCTTGTGTAGCATGCAAAAACTATTTCTAAGTATCCTGCACATGCAACTTGCATTTTCTTTCATGCAAGAGATTTTCTCCATCCCACATTCCAGTTAAGGCCTCATGCCCAAACTTCATTTCCACTACTACTAAAATGGGGTAGTATTTATTAACTAACATTCCCTCTGTATGCAACAATTATGAAAAATTAATGATAACATACAAAAACCATGCATAATTATGTACCAATTCAACAAACAAAAATAACATAAGAATTCACATGATAAACATAATCTAAATACATATAAAATAACACTTATCTTTTATTATAATTCACCAACTTCTTGAAGACTTCAGGCCTTCCTCCCATCCATAGAACACACTACTCATAATCTCTTAGCAGTGGGTAACCCCCAATCTAGGGCTATGACTTCAGAAGGTAAAATACTATTCTCACTAGTCCCACTAAGGTCATACAACACTCAACAAACATAACAAGGCCCATGGTACTCTAGAAATAGATCCACATCACAACCTCTCATTCCCCAAAACCTATCTGACCCCATGAAGTTTACCCCTTCTCTCCTCAACAGTCCTTTGGCTATCACACTTCCCTTCAAGGGATTCACCAAGAAGCCAACCAATAATTCTTAGAGTGCTATGGCACTTGGAACACACAACTGCACTTAAGAGTTATGGCACCCATGGCCAACAAATAGGGAAACTCATTCTCAACAATTATCTCCCCAAAAAGGATTGCTTCACAATCCTGAAAACCTGCTTCTTCAAACCCACACCACTAAGGATTTATAGGGTAATCAAAGCTCTATAGATTCACTCTTCAACTATCGCCATAATGATGGTCAACATCCTTGCATGACCAAAAATGAATGAGAATTACACTAATTCTCAATAATATATGTGCATGTGCCCTTTATGACACTTGGATCACCAAGGGCCACCTTTGGATACACTTGGTGATTATTTACTCTCACTTAAGATATTATGATAAAATTATAATATAAATCTTATGACTTAGGAATAATATTATTTTATTCCTTGGCTTAAGCCTCCTTTCCCTCTCGTGGATTCCTAGACCCCATACTCTTTCATCTAACTTGGTATGCAACAATGATGTACTTTATTAATAATATGAGTAATTACATATTACAATGGTAGGCTCGCTATCCTTTTTGTCTGTAGTCTCTCTAGCCTGATAATCACACAAGCACTCTGTCATAAAATAAATACATACACAGGCACTCTGGCCCCCAAAATATCCTCTCTCACCATCATATAAAACCTAAATATATTTACAGCTGGGGATCAACCTGGGGGTATTACAATATTCCCCTCGATACAAACAACTATTGATCCATCTATTAACATCCGATTGGTCCATGATCTCTATTTAAGGGGCATGGAGGGTTATTGGTTTATCGTCGATTATGAGAAACTCTCTTGTAAAATATTTTTCTTTTGCATTAATATATTTCTTAAAGTGGCCACATTGGATGGGGCCATGGTACATTTTCTTCTTAGAGAGTTTTAACCACATAAAAATAATGGTTTTATGATCTTTGATCTAGTTCAATAGGTAGTTTCTTAAGGTGTTCATCCTATGTGGGAATACCCTATTTTGTGGAACATTGTATCAAATCTTGTTTGAAGACCCTCTCATGTTGTTGATTAAGATATTCAACCTATGTTCCTCATTTATGGATTCTACCATTTCTATGCTAAGAGAACTACACCATTCCATTTGGAGCAATTCTTTCAGTTGAAAAGGTTTTTCATTTCACTTGAAAAGGTTTCCATTTCCTCAAGATACATATTTTTTTGTTAGATCCAGAGGGACCTACAAAGTCTAAATATGCCCTTTTGAATTTTTTTTATGACTCAATAATTTTTTTAACTATTTTTATTCACATTTTGCTACTCTTTATGGTATGCATATTGTCTTTTCCATGCACTATGTGCAATAAAAAAAATGCAGAACGAAAAGTGTTTCCTTTTATGTACATGATCTTTTGCTTTGTGCTTTATCCAAGCTTAACAAATTAGAAATAAAGAGAAAACTTGTATTTTTTAGGTAAGATAATCAAAATCTAACCCCATTATTGTTCAGATTCAAATTTTTTTTTTTTTAAATTCCGTTTGTTTTTGTGCGTGGCCATGTTGAAGTTTTATATAGTAAAAAACAAAGGTTTTGGGGGTAAGAACACACTTTGAAGAAAATATTTAAAAAAAGAAAAGAAAAAAAGAGGTCTCCCTCCTTATTCATCGAATTTTCTATATATTTTGTATTATCTAACTTGGTTAAAAGTTACTTTATTTAATAAAAGATCTTGAGTTTAACTCTCTCTTTTTTTAAGTTGTTTTTTGAAAAAGTTCATGCAACCTTGAATTATCTTATTACTTCATTGTAAAGTGCATTTCACCTAAATTATAAAAATGAATCACTATAAAGTAAATTTAATATATTTTTCTTTATTTACAAAGTAACTTTATTGTAAAAGTGGGTCACATAAGTAACTTATTTGAAAAACGTGAGCTTATAGTCAAAGGTAGAGAAGAGAGGTTTAATTTTTTCAATGACTTCATTATGCATCCAACACCAAGTGGACAACTTCTACCTATCACGTGGCACAATTTTTACCTTTTAAACGCATTTTTAAAGAAGGGAATAACTTTCACAACTGAAGCTTGTCTTCAATGTCGTTTTTTTTTATTACTTATTTTCTCAAGAGATTTCCATCCATATAATCAATTTTAGATTTTAAATCCATATGAACTACATATTTTAATATGGATACTCGAAGTGATCTTCTTCTTATGATTATCAACTAATTAAAATGGAAATCACATATGAAGGATGTACTAAGAAGTAAAAGATTGTACTGGATTACCATGGTAAAAGAACAAGCTCCCATTAATGCTAAAAACAAATCCAAATGTGATGATAAAAATTAGAAATTAAATGGATTAATAAGAGTGTCCATGTCTTGTGATTTTCGGTTTCATATTCAAGGAATTTATGACTCAAATAAATCTTGGGATAAGTTGAATAAGGTATTTGGTAAACAGAATGTGATAAAGTTCCAATTCCCTTCCGCCGAATGCACATTTGTATTCCAACGACTCCAATTCCATAGGTTTATTCAAAGTCATTTCATCACACTATAGATGGCCCTATCCATATGTCATATGTCCAATGTAATAAAACACCATGTGGCAGTGGTTGAGAGATTTAATAAAACAACCTTTTGTCACAACCCATCATCCCAATTTCAATGGATTGGGCTGGCACGTGGAACTTTCCAGGAAACCATCATTAGCCAAATTATCATCATTTTACTGATGTCCTTGGTCATTACTACAACATTGGCTCACATAAATTCTGTCAAAAATCCAACACACGTTCCACCACAATTGTGACCTCATGATCAAAGGGTGGATGCTCTAGAGGGAACAATATGTCGACGGTCCAATAATATAGCGTGGTAAATCCATTGGAATGATGTTGCTAGTGCATACAATGTACATCAAATCGATGATGCTAGGTTTGGAAACAATTGTCGAAGTGGCGCTTGTGAGAGCTCGAATTCGATGAGGTTTGAGATGGGAGGAAATAAAGATTCAATCAGAATATCGCCATTAGTTAAATGATGAACCTAGGCATAATAGGTCCAATTCCTAAATAATAAATTAAGAAAAACTTGAAATTGATGTTGAACACTGAAATCCATGCTTATGATGCATTGGACATAGGGAGTTTATAGATGTGTTAGATTAAGAAGTCGAAGAGGTTGATCCAGATGTAGATGACAATTTTATCAATGTATGATTATATATATGATTAGGATTAATGTTTATATTGTTTCTAATTCAATCTTCTTAGAGCCTTGACATCTAAAAATGCACACTGACACTTGAGAAATTCATGTTTTTCTTTCAAACTGTATTTTCTGGCCTTGTGGAAAATGCACGTTGGACTTCACAAAAATGCATTCCTAGGTATTAAAACACCTCTAATTTTGGTGATTCAAGTTGATGAGGGTGTTGTAGATAATTTTACACCTACATACATATTTAGATTTGTATTTTCAAACATAAATTTGGTTTCTATGTAAAGGAGGCAAAATCTACCTTGTAAATTGAGAGACCAAAGCAATATAAGGTGAACTAATGGAAATGCACGTCCATGCTTCTATATAGCTCCAAATTTAGTGATATACATTTTTGGGCGAAGTTAAGAACATTCTAAATCTATATATTATTTGGTGTGCATTTTAAAATGACTAAGGACTTCTCCCTTGAATGAAGATTCAAGATTTTTTGTAAAATGGAGGGTAAAATTATCTTACTATAAAATGCATGCCTAAGAGTCATATGACCTCCAAATTGAGTGGTTCAAATTTTGGATCTTGTATTTTATCATTTTACATATATTTATACTTTATATGTGCATTTCAAAACCAAAAACCTTCTCTTGTGCATAAAGGCTAAAATTTTCCTTGTAATGGAAAAAAATGCATATAGGTTAAAATACATGATAATAGGACATGATGAAAAATGCACGCCCTAGGAAGAAAAATCTATGTATGGTTTTTTTAATTTAAAAGTTACAAGTTACATGATTATGGATTTGTTGTAAACGCTAAACGACAATATATTGGGGTGATTTGTTCTTGGAATTTAGTAAAGAGTTGAAATATACATGAATATTTGGAAAGTATTCCCACAAACAATCAAATGGAAAAATGAGTAGTAACTACATTGGTCCATGATCTCGATGAGGCAAGATCTTGTACAACTACATCACATATAGGCTAGTTGTTAGTTGCATTTCCATTTTGAAGACTTACAAAAATCATCAGAGAATAAACATTTATGATTGAATAATAATAAAATAAATAAACATACATATCATCAAGCACAAGACTCTAGAAAGACTAAAGTGGAATAACTGAATGAGAAAAGAACATGTTTTTCTTTTAAACTGTAATTTTTGCATTTGCGAAAAATGCACATTGGGCTTCAAAATATGCATGCCCAGGTTTTAACAAACTTTATATTTGAGTGATTCAAGTTTCTAAGGGTTTCTTAGATAATTTTACACATGTATATATATTTAGATTTTCATTTTCAAAAATAAAAGTGGCTTCTGTGTAAAAATGGCAAAATCTACATTGTAAATTGCGAGACCAAAATAGTAGAAAGTGATTGAATGAAAATGTACTCCCATGCTTATATATAGCTCCAAATTTAGTGATATAATATTTGGGGTGAATTTAATAAAATTCTAAATCTATATATTTCATCTCGGGTGCATTTTGAAATGACTAAGGACTTCTACCTTGAACCAAGATTCAAGACATTTCGTCAAATGGAGGGTAAAATCCTCTTACTGTAAAATGCATGCCTAAAACCCATATGACCTACAAATTGAGTGACTCAAATTGTGGATTTTTTATTTTATCATTTTACATATATTCATACTTTAGTTATGAATTTTGAAATCTAAAACCCTCTAATGTGCATAAAGACTAAAACATGCCTTTTAAATGAAAAGAATGCATGCCCTAGGAAGAAAAATCCATATATGGTATTGGTAATTTAAAAGTTGCAAGTTACAGGATTGAATATTTTTGGTAAACACTAAATAATGTATACTAGGGTGATTTGTGCATAGAATTTAGTAATGTGTTGAAATATACATGAATCTTTGACAATTGTGAACACACACACTAACTAAAATGGAAAAATGTGTACTAACTATCTGTGTCCATGAGCTTGATAAGGAATGATATTGTACAACCACATCACACATAGGCTTGTTGTTAGTTTCATTTCCATTTTTAAGATCTGTAGATATCATCAGAGAATAAAAGGTTATATGACTGGATAATAATTAAATAAATAAATAGACATATCAACATGTAAGCAACTCCAGAAAGACTAAAATGAATACCTAAATGAGTTTCTCTTGGTTTAAAAAACATTTATTCTCTACTGAACATGGCCAACCACATGAAGGTGGAAGCTCATTCGCCAACCCCCACCCCCAATGCTCGCATTGCTCTCAATTCCCCATACCCAATATATATAATGGAAAATAATTGAAAGTGCCATAGTACGGTTCATGGGTAGAAAGTAGCAAAGAAAAACTTAAAGTTAAATTAAATAAACAATGTGTGTGCATATATGTGGTTTTATACATACAAAACATATAACATTAATCCATAATAAGGTTGCAACAAATACTATATATGTGATAAAAAACCTTTTTAAAATATGTCACTTACCCCATATCATTGTATATATTCGACCAAATGTATGCATCTTTCTTTGTTTTCCTCCATTGGTTCACACCTACCCATTGTAATAAGTTCCTCGTTTTCCTTTCCCATAGCCTTTTTAATTGTCTCCCTCGGGTCCATGGATTCAAATAATTCATCATCATTGCCCACATTGTCAACATCAGTTGTTGACAACTATATATATCAAAAAAATGACAAGTTAATTCAATTATAAAAATAACAAAAGAGATTGGATGAAGTTATGGTGTCAACATCCATTTTCATTTATATTCCTATGAACACCATTCATATGTGCATAATTCTTACAAAGACAGACATCTGCTGAAAAAATTGATTGTTGACAGGGAGGAATTTCCTTGCAACAGTAAGGGGCACTCCCTAGTACACGGTTCTGATTAGACTATGCATTGTTTGTTTTAGGAGGCCCATATGGATTCCGGCCCGACTTCCATTACTGGTTATGATGGAGGATTGTTGGATGGTTATGGAAATGAATATGTAGATGAAGACTAAATAAAATCATAAAAAAAATCTAATCTAATCTAACATATCCTATCTTATCTAGGAGAAAACTATCATAACTAGATGATATGAAATGAAACTAAACCCTACAAAACACTCCAATCAGATAGTTGTTATGAAACTGCAAAGTCAGATAACACATGCTTACAAATGTATGACCTAAATATTCTAATTTATATTACTATATACATTAATAACCCATATGATAAGGACATAAACATGAGAAATAATAACACAATTGTTAGAGAAATAAAAATTACTTTAAGAATAGTCTACGAGAAACAGTAAATCCTTACAACACATTATGAATAGTAAATTATTTGTTGAAAAATAGTTGACATCAAGCCACCATTTACAAAAAAAAAAATCTCTCTATAAAAATTGGCCCTAAGGGCTTCTTAATATTAGTTAACACAATATTCTCTCTCAAAATTATTTCTTGAGTTTGTACAATGCTTCAAGAGCCCCTACAAAATGGGCTTATTCATTTATTTATAAAACTATTACTAACTCTGTTAGGGTCCTAACCCACACATAGGTAGATCAATATATTCGGATGTAATAAAGGTCAATATTAATAAGGCATTTCAATAAAATAGAATAAGGTGGATGTAAGAAGACCTAATAGAAGCTTCCGCTTCTAGAAGGATATTCCTCTAGATGCTTCTCTTGATAGACATATTTAGTATAAATAAGGGTCGAGGGTATGAAAACCCTAGCTTGGAGATTATTGTAACAGAGTGTTGCTCGACTGGAGATTGTCCCCTTGAAGAGGCCCGTGAACATTGCTTTCTGAATCAAAGTGTTATTTCTGTTGTTATTCTTAGATCATTTCTGTGTTATTGTGGAGATTATGTTGGTTATATTACTGTTATTCTGCCATTTCTAGCATTTTTTTTCTGTTCTGCATACTTTTTATATCTGGTATATTACAAGTGGTATCAGAGCACTTTCCTTGGCAGAAATTGTGGGAATTTTTTTTTCCAGGGTAGAGATGTATTCCGATGTCTTTAAGCCACAGAGATCTGTTGTTATGCGCATAAACCCATGGTTGAGGGATTCATACATGCAGGAAATACAAGTGGTTCTTAAGCGCACATTTGTTGGCCACGCTTGTAACCCCTGTTGGTACCCCTTCGAGTGGTAGTGCATCAGACAACACATGTGTACGGATCAACCTAGATTTCTTGAAGCCCTCTTTAGATAAACCGATCGGCTGCCTGACTGCTATAGTGCCACCGAGAACAACACTTGGGAATATACTCTAGTACTTGGGTAGTTGGGTAGTACGGCTAAGGGTACAGTCTATCCTCCTTAGTTAGTGCCCTGAGATATTGGGCCGAGTACTACTGTTGGACCCCGAACATATATCAGAGAGATATAGCACAGGGTAAACCCTTGTTTGTAGAACCCTTGAATACCTAACCTTTGGGGGACAGAAACATAAACAAATTAAAACATACAAGATCTATTGCTGTGCAACTGTGTTCGGGTTGCCAAATAAATACACATTTCTTTCTGGTTAAGCATTTGGGGATTTCATCACTGCAGTATTCTTTAGACCAGAGTATAACTCCATTGGAGGCCATTATTTGAGACATATTCCATTGGATTCATCTCTTCACCCTTATCACATTCATCCACATCATTTTTTGGCAAAATTTTTGATCCCGCCCTCCCCTTTTTAGTTCACCCATCCTCATGGCCCATACCCATAGACAAGACCTGGAAGCTCACTTCAACACCTTGCAATCTGGTTTCCTCGAGACCTAAAAAGAAGTGAAACAAATTAGTGCTATTGTTTCCTCCATCGATTCATCCATAAATACAACCATAAATACAACCATGCAGTCCTCAATGGAGGAAGTCAAACAAGAACTGACCACCCAACTTGAATCTGTCTTTGCATCACTCTGCACCAAAATGAAGATCCCTACAAATGACCCTTTCTCTGATGCACCTCGAAAGACTGAAGGTGAACATTCCTCCCATTCCCATACCTTTCAGCCCCATCACTTTCAACGTGACCTACGCCTTCCGTGGGTGGATGTGACCAAATTTGATGGCTCAGACCCCACTGGTTGGGTC
>SNQJ01S0015436.1:24513-61733 GCA_010110895.2 Picea sitchensis | reverse complement strand
GAAGTCTGAAGGATAAACATCTTCCTTTTCCTGTGTTTACTAACTTGGAGACATCTCATGTCTTCTCTGGTCCTCTACCGACTCTATAGTACTTTGTTGGCCTCCCGTACTAGGATAATAATCAACCAAGAAAATTTGGACTCCTGTACTAGGGATAATGGTCCAAGTCATGGGGGCTCCCACACCAGGGATAATACCCTTCATCATCAAAATGCAAGCAACTACAGGGTAATAATGAAATCAAATAAGGAATGTAGTACAAAACTTACCTTTGTCTACAGTTATGCTCAATCTTGCTTTTGGTCCTCCTGAGAAAGGTCAGAGGAAGAAAGCCTCATCTCTCATGTCTTCATCTCTCTGAGGTGGGTCTGGATCAATGTGAGCAGTGGAGGCATATTGTCTTCCTCTTTTCCTGGTAGGACAATTTCTCGCAAACTGTCCATACTTGTCACATCTGAAGCACTGGATCTTTGATTTGTCTTTTCTATGATCATAACCTGAAGCTGATGAAGTCTGCTCGCCTTTGAATGTTTGACTGAAGTTTCTTTTATTTCTTCCTCCTTTCTTTGTATGAAAGGCAAGAGCATGATTGTCATCATGAGGGGAGTCTTCCACTCCTCTGGCTATAAGTCTGATTTCCTCCTGGGTACAGTCTATCCATAGACGATCAAAAGTAGGTAGTTCTGCTCTACCACTGATACTCTGAAGAAATGGTTCCCAATGTCTTGGAAGAGCATTAAGAGTGGTCAAGACAAGTTCTCTGTCTGATATGATTTCTCCAATGGCACCTAGCCGATCTCTGATCTTTGACATCTTCATGAAGAAGATAGCAACGGTGTCAGCTTTTGTCATCTTGATATTTTGAAGCTGGCCCTTGAATGTAAGGGCTCTGAGGGTGTTGTTACTCTCAAACATATTCTTCAATGCTTCATATATCTCACGAGATGTCTTCAGGTTGGCAATACGAGGTAGGAGATGATCTCTTACTGAGTAGATGATTATTTTCCTTGCCTTGATGTCATCTTCCTTCCATTCTTCTTTCTCTTCATCGATAGCCGTCTTTGGTAAAGCCTTTTGTATTACACTCAATAGGTCATCCTCTTCAAGGGTGATCTGAAGTCTTGACTTCCAGGAAGTGAAGTTGCTTGATCCATCAAGCCTATCTTCCACCAAGGTTCTGTTCCTCATGATTTGCAGATTCTTCCACAAACCCTTAGCAATTAGGATAGGAAACCTAACGGCTAGGCTAGGCTAGCAATCTTAGGTTTCGTTGGGCTTATGACTGCCAACAATAAGCCTTGAAGGTCAGAAGAACACTGGTAAGCTTGAAAACTCCTTCAATGAGTTGCAGAAACCCTAAAACTGAAATTTTTGTAGAAAATTATGAAACCCTAGAAACCCTAGGGCCAAAAATCCAAAATGCTTGGAAATGCAATCTGAAGATTGTTGGAGGTGCGCTGGAGAAGGCCGTACACTCCTATGCAGTTTTTAGCCCCAACGCTCAAGTATAAAGCGCTGAAACACCCAAAAAGAAGAGGGCCGTACTTTTTTTGGAAACCCTAGGAGGGCTGTACAGTTCTGCAAAAGGGAGAGAACAACTTGCTTGAAGCTTGTGCAATGGATTCTTGAAGACCTATGCTCTAATACCATGTTGAATTTTCACTATGCTAGGTTCAAGCATGAGGTTTATTTCAATTTTAGCATTTACTTGAACCATAAACAAATGCAGCTGCACCATTCACAATTGCTGCAATAACCAAGATCACAAGAAGAAGTACCATGCACAAGAACACAAGAAATATCCTGGGAAACCGTTCTACTCAAGGGAAGAAAACCCAACAATCCTTTGCTATATTCTCAAGAGAAGATCCCCCAACCATAAAACCCTAATGCACACAAGAGGGTGCTCTACAACCTTGAAACTTGCACCCAAGAGAGGTGCGCACATCAGCCCTTAAAGTGTACTTGCTGAAATTCCGAAATGACAAGTGACTTGTGTGTGAGTGTGTTTCCTCAATGGGGAAATCACCTCTATTTATACTAGACTGGACACAACAAAAGGTGTGTCTATTGGCACAACATGGCCGACCTCAATAACTCAGAAAATAATTAATTATAACAAAAAACCTTAATTATCTTTCACATATGGTGGGGCCGACTTGTATATAGGTAAATCTTACACTTAGACAATATAGCAAGGGATCCACATGTCCACTAGTGCTCAACCACTAGGGACATGCCCACCTGTGCTCAGCCATAGGGACGTCATACTCAACAGAATCATCTGGAGTACCACATTGTCTCATCTCTCACACAGAGGAGAACGATACACCCATCACATGGACACACCCAACCATTGGGGGACGACTCAACTCTCCAGAGGAGAACGATGCCCCAACCATTGGGGGACGACTCAACTCTCACATAGAGGAGAACAATGCTCCATCACGTGGGTATGCCCAACACTGGGCTCCCTCTCAGGTCGACTCAACTCAGTCACAGAGGAGAACGTATCCTGGAGGATGTCTCACGAAGCTGCAATCATCAACACTTTATGGAGGGAGTCTCTTTTCTCACATAGTAAAAAATCTTATTTTGCTAACTCCATGACAAGCCAACAAGTGTTATAAAATTGGAGTAGTTAGATCCCTCCTCAATCCATGGTTGATCATGTCAAGAGAACTCGCCCTCATCCAAGAATAGGAAATAGATTATGTCAAAAATCTCCAAGAGAGGGCATACAACTAAAAATAGGCATGGTGATCAAGTCAACATGCAAAATGTCCACATATAATTCGCTATCCAAGAATGGATGCATGCAAAATATAATAAAATAATGTTCAACCTAGGAGGATGTGCCCAAGCGTCCACCTAGAAGAGCTCACAAAGTTCGCCCTCCAAGGTGCATGAGAGATAAAACAATAAAATACTCGTCCTAGGAGATTACTCCATATCCAACCCCCCAAAATAGCAAGCGGTCCACAAAGTGCATGTAACCCATCCACATGTATGAATCCCAACGGAACATACACCATGGATGAATGTGCAAGGTGTGAAATGAAGTAGTCAAACCCTAAAATAACAAGTGGACCATCTCCAACAAGACAAATCCAAGGAGATAAGGGCGAATTAAGCTTTGACCATGCCAAAAATCCATGAAATAATAAAATATATACCTCCATAAATAGCTAGAAGTGTCTCTACAAGTGCGCCCTCCAAGAATATGCTCCAAATATAGTAAGAAGAACAAGCAAGAGCATGCAAAAGCCATGTGTGTCCCTCCAATTATGTCGTACGCCTCTCAATAAAATCCTCCATAACCACCTCAAATAAAATAATATATGTGCCAAGTCAAAGAGGTGAGGGTGCTCTCTAATGAAGATCAAAAGATGACAAGTGTAGCTGAAATATCAATGCAATAACGATGAGAGAGCACCTAGGAGAGGTGTGCCCTAGAAAAGTGTGCCATGTAACTGACTCAACCACCCAAAAAGTAATAAAATATCACCATGTGAAGTGCACTCTAGAAAGAAGTGCCAAGATGGTTAGAACTCGTCAATGCTCATGGAAAGATCATGTGTTGTTTCCTAATACCATCAACAAATCCTACCAAACCATGTGCACAATAGAGTGTGTGCCCGAGAAAAATGTGCCAACCTCTCCAATAGTAAAATAATCATGAATGCCTTGGAAACTGTGCCCAAGAGAGAAGAGCTCCAAAGTAAAGCCTTAAGTAACCTCCAAATAACCCTTCCACATGTCAACATCTATCGAGTGAAGTAGGGCACTTAAGCTATTAACCTCCACGATAATCAAAGGGATTAATTTAACAACTGAATAGTTAAATCAACCTCAACATGTGTGCTCAAAGATTAGTGCTAAAATAAAACCATAGTCCAACCTCCCAATAGTCACCAATAGATCAAATCAACATGAACATGTTTTCCAATGAGGGGAGGGTGTGCTCCAACAAGTGTTGTACCATGGGAAAATGATGTATATTCTATCAAAGACCACCATGATAACAATCCAATGACAAAATAGAAGCTCCACCTATGTTTGAACCTCGGGTGCACCACCAAAGGACTATAATATGATAAAACCTCATCAAACCTTAGGAGAAGGCTTGATCATCAATATGTATGTAGTACCTCCACCATCTAATTCAAATTTAGGAAAAAGTACATCCATGAGGGTACTAACATCATCAAATACATTCCACCTAGGTGATGTTTAGCAAATGTTACAAATGTCAAGTCATATCACCTAGGGAAATCCCATTAAGGCAAAGTGCACTACCACAACACATATCATCAAATCACAACAACACCATAAGAGAAGGGATGAAAGAAAGTGGTAACCATCCAATCATCAACTATGTACCCACCACACATCCAACACAAGAGGACCATGTACAATACCCCTTCCTAGTTACACTGATAATACAACATCATCATGCTTAAGTCACTAGGAAAGTCCAACAACATGAAACATCTACCTATTAACACCATCCTCTAACCCTTTGGGGGCTAGAATCATCATCCAAGAACAAGATGTAGCTCATCCAAGATAGACAAGTACACCCAAAACCACACCATGATGAGATAGCGTGCTGCATAACCATCAAATATGTAACCAAGGGGTGATCAATAAGGCAAACACATGTGAGAAGACCACCAAACCAAGAAACATAATCATCCAACCAAAGAGAAGTGAGACTTCCCTAACCAAATACCTCCATCAAATGATCAAATGCCATGAAGAGAAAGGGCTCCATGAAGATGTATTACCCCAGTTTGGTCCAATGTTCCAAGATACCAGCTGCAAATCTCCATCGATGTGATAAAAATCAATGTACAATCTCATACAATGTGAGGTGTAACAGGGCCCATAATTTTGGCTAGGAGGATTACTCAAGGAAGTTATGGATTTAACATAGATGGTATTTTTAGAGATGTAGAGGGTAATTTTTACCATCATGAGGATGCTATTGGACAAGGGAAATCGTTGTTATGCTTCGAAGATAAGAAATGTTCCATGGATATGCATACCTTGGGCTAGAGGACTCATCCCTTTCATAAAAGGGATGGGGGGAAGGGGTGGGGATGTCTCCTTGGCATCTTTGTTTGTAGGAGATGCCCCTTGTCACTTTGTAAAGGGGCTATTAGGGATATTTCMTAGGAATCCATGATACCAATAGGGATGCTCGACTGTCCCTAGAACAATGATCCCCTAAAACTCAAAAACCCTTCTTTTAAGACAAACAACTTGTAGGCTCCTCTAACATCACTTGACTTTTCCATTGGCTGATCATATCCTCGTTCCTCACTTTTTTGTATAACGCATATAGTATATTCTACAAATTATGCTTATGATGATTTTTATCACGATGATGCATCATTGTATCTTTATAATTTTTTTTTTCTTAGCAATGAGAAAACAAGTGATTCCCCCATAGTCTATTTCAAGTTCATTATTGGTATGTTTCATGATTCATCCATTTATGTCTCAATGGATGTTGCAATATGTAAAATTGTAAATTGAACATTTATTATTTTTAAATCTTTTCCAATCTATGCATGAGTGTGTGTGTTATAAGATGTCTCTTGAAATTCGGAGGGCCTCTATAGCTGTCCCCTTATCCCTTTGCTCCATATACAAACAGTTATCCCTGAACCTTACCGAAACACAATCAGTTCACAGGAATCATGCAAAATAAGCTATAATGGAGCTAGGAAGGGATCGACAGAATAAGGGAGTACTTGTTAGATAAGTTACCAGGAAATGGATACGGATCCGGATCCACCAGATTTTTGAAAAGCCAGGATCCGGATACGGCGGGGAAACGCCACGTACAAAAAATATAATAATATTTTAAACTTTTTAAAATATATATTCAAAGTTAAGAATCAAAACCATTAATGAATCACAACATTAGAACTGAAACTAAGATTGAGTTGGAGAGGTATTTCACTGTTTGCTTAAATGTTAAATGTATAAATAATTTAAGCATTAATAATTTAATTGTATAAAATCAAACACAATGCATTAATAATTTAATTGTATAAATTACGGTGAAAACCCTTTGGGATCCGCATATGTGGGGTCAACAGAAACCGGGATGCGTTTCCAAAAGGCGGGATCCATTTCTGATGCAAATGGAAACGTCTTGCTGGCGGGTCCTAGCCGTTTCTGGGCGGATCCGGATCCGGATCCGGTTCCGAAATGCGGATCCGTGGATCCAGCATCTAGAGGGGCCGGATCCGGTAACATAGCTTGTTAGTGAAACAAAGGAGTGGGGGATTGTTTTGTTGAGGGATAACATTCTAGAAGAGTATAACACGTTTTGGTAGGGTATGGTTATGTTATATGCAGACTGTTAATCCATCATGTGCAGATGAATCCATTAACATGGAAGCAACGACTTCTTGAATATGTGTAGGTGACATGGACATAGATGGAGCGAGGCAAGAAAACACTGAAACAATCTTTTCATAGTGGACAAAACATATAATTGCTCAATATTACATAGAGATTTTATCCTCCAGTTTTGTAAGACTTGCTGAACACTCAGAAGTCTTGACGACTTTGGCTGAGGTGCTCCTAGAACGAGTACTCGCCATCATTCCAGAACTCGTGAAATTCTGGAAAAATTCACAAAAACTCATCAAATTTTATATTAGCATATTTGATGAGACGAATTGATGGATATACTGCTGTTTCATAGATTTTCTGGATTGGGAATGCCATTATTATTTTTTCTGCACAAAATTTCTTGTATTTTGATTTCTTTTTTCTATTTGCTGAGTCTCACTGAGTCTTAAAACGAGTTTTTCTGAGCCCAAAGCTGGCTGAGTTTTTGTCGAGTTTGAGCCTCACAACTTTTGTATTCTCAACTCTAGATGATAGTAAAATGGGGGAAGAGCTTCCTTAAGAAGAAAGGATAACCTTGCTTAAGAGTGCTATGCAACTTTTTCTAATGTACACTAATTTTACATATAGTTATCTCTTTGGATTTGATACCTTCCTCCCCTAATTATGGGGGTACATCACATGTTTTCTCAAGTTGCAAAAATGAAAATACATTTATATACCACAGTTAGGATGATTACTTAGACATCGAAAGTGTATTTACTCATTATTTCCTCCATGCCTAGGAAGAAAATTTTCCCTATTTTTGTTGAAGATGGGGAAATTGTTGTTCAAATAGGGATTGAGGAATCCACTTGGATTTAGAAGGTTAGGTCCCTTCTCAAATGATTAAGTGCATTTTATGTTTTAATCTACTTCCTTCCCATGGTTCTTGTTCTGGTATGAAGTAGTGTTTCCTTAAAGAGCAAAGGTTGGAATTCTCAATTATTGTCGTGTGGGTGTATCACGCCTATCTCTTTTGAATATGATGTCTCTTACAATTTGAGATTTTTGACATTAGATGTATAATAAATGTTGATTGTTGGAAGGTCTAGGCGAAAAGAATTTAGTCCAAAGCATGAGTACGATATACGTGTACAAATATGTATATGAACATGATACGATACAATGAAAATCTATATTTGAAAAAACTAATTATGACCGAAATAGGAGAATATACTCTAAAATCTGTATTTGGTTTTGGGAAAACCAAATATAACCAAAATATGGTCGAATATGAAGCTATACAACTAATATGGCCAAAAAATGACTGACTATGATACACATATAGTGAAAATATGACATGATACAACCAACATTCATATTTATTTCAGCCATATCTCCATATTGAAGGCTAGGATGATCTTATGTTGTAACCATGGACCAAAAGCTTGCAAAACAATAGAAGGCCCATACTGAATGGGTTTTGGCTTGTGAGGTTTTTTAACCTTTGCCTTACAAGTTGTGGCTAGACTTTATTAACAACTTGAAAATGACAACAAATCTAGTGTCTATCTGGAAGAGCTTTATCTTTGCTTGCATTTTATGGAGAATGTCCTTAACCTTGTTATGTGTTCATGCAAGTTTCTCTACATGTATGTATTCATGGTTATGATCTTCAACATGTCAAAGAGTGCTTTTGTTAAGGGAAAAATCCCCTATGGCTATGGGTTAAAGCCACAACAGAGCGCTGATCGTTTAAAGATCAAACCAAATCCCAGAAATGCAATCAAATTCTGCATGTAAGGATAGATAGCAAGGATCACCCCCCCCCACCTCCCTATGCATGATTTGTAGTCCAGAAGGGATCATTCCAACAATAACTCATATGGTTACGAAGCTCAAATCCCGTGGACTTGAATTCCTGCAAAAACACCAAATCCAGCCTCATCCTTTGGAACACACCACAAACAAACAACTTACGGCTTGGGATCACCATCCCTCTTATATTCCAAGAAAGAGTGCTTCATTCAAGGAGAGGGTTGCCCAAGGTACTATTTTGGTTTCTCAATTCTACATTCCCAAAGAAGAGAGAGGACCATGACTTACCTGAAGGACTTCACTTGAGGAGCAAGATTCACTCCTATGCCAGGTTTGTCCAAGTGATTAGGGGACGAGGCTTAATGTCTCACCCCTGGAGTCTCCTGACTTTTGTGCTCTTGTTCATTGTGTTTGGAAACTCATCTATTTCCCTATTGGGGATAGAGGTTGACTTCTTTGGTGAGAGGATGATATTTGTTAGACAGTCAAATTTATGAGAGGGTGTAGCAAAATGATGGCCCGCAGGCATCATTGGGTGTCGTAGGAGGCTATACAAAGGCTAGAGGAGGTTCGTATCTTCCTAGAGGAGGATCTTCATAACAATGCCCTCTAGGAGGATGTAGCCCAATTGGAGTTGGTGTACATAGGGAGGAATAGATTTCCAGAGGTGCTCATATTTGCTCCCAATTACAGTAGATTTAGGAGGAGGATGAGGGATCCAAATTCTTCTTTGACTTTTTAAAGAAGAAAGTGGTAGTTGACAGGGTGTTTGGATTGCATTGACTTGATGGCTCTCTTGAGGAAGATCTGGTTGAGATCTAAGGTATGTTTGCTCTTCATTTTTATAATATTTTTTGTCATTATGCTTTGTTAGATTAAGTTGTGGCTGTTAGGAACTCTTGTTATCAAGTGGTCCCCCATAAAGTCTTTGTGGGAGATTGTGATAGATAAGATAAGGATTTCACGAAAGAAGAGCTTTTTGCTGCCCTTTGTTTAATGCAGAATAGGAAATCCTCAAGAATAGATGGTTTCCCTTGTGAGTTTTACAAGGAAATATGGGACATCGTTGGGGATGGCTTTTGCAACTTGACTTTTAAGGTCTTTTCCACATGTTGCTTGATTGAATCTTTGAACCAGGGTTGATTAAGTTGATCCCCAAGAATGCTGCCAGGGATTCTGTGGGGGGGTGGCATCCTATCACATTGTTGAGTGTAGCTTACTAGATCATTTCCAAGGTGGTTGCATTGCAGGTGCGAGATGTTTCCAAGAAGATTGTTTTGAAGGAACAAATAGGTTTTCTAGAGGGGTGTTTCATCTTGGATATGGTGATCTCAACATGGGAGGCTAGGGAGTGTGCTAGTGAGACTAACCAGTAGGCCCTTTTCTTAAATATTGACTTTGATAAAGCTTATGATTTGATTGACTAGTCCTCATCATAAAGATGTTGACTTGTTTGGGATTTGGTCCGAGATGTGTGGGTATGGTGAACACCCTTTTTTCTTGTGCCTCTGTTTTTGTTTTGGTCAACAATGCTCTGTCTCCCTGTATTCTTCTTCATCAGTCCATTAGACAAGGGTGTCCTTTGGCGCCATACCTTTATGTCTTCGTTGCAAATGCCTAGGGCTACCTGCTAGAAGCTACTCAGATGCAAGTCTATTTGTGGGGTGTTTCTCTCCCTGATTATTTGGAGATGGTGAATAATCATTTTGCAGATTACTTACTCCTTTTAGTGTGTGCAAACCAGGATTTAGTTGATGGTGGTAGAAATTGTTTGGCTGTCTTTTGTGGGGCCTTTAAGGAAGTTGTCAGTGATCACAAAATTGGCTATTGGTTGGTGGGTCTTGATGAACCCCCTTCTTGGATTCCCCTAGCGTGGAATTTTGTCTACCTAAGAGTCATTGTGCGCTCTTTTGGCATCCCATTTGGTGTGGGTTTTCCCGAGTAGATATGTGGGATTGATGTCTTTAGCGATTGCAACATAAGCTACTCTTTTGGCAAAGTAGGGACTTCACGTTCATAGGAAAGTTGATTGTTGTGGGAGGATTCTTCGGGCCTCTCATATTTACTACGTGTCTTGTTGGTTGCCCAACAGAGCCCAATTTTGTTGGTTAGAGTAATTGCCATAGTTGTACTTATGGGCTAAGTATGGAGGGGCTTGGGGCCTACCATTGGTGCCTTGGGATGTATGTATCACAACCAAGGACAAGGGATGTCTCAGATTTATTGATGTGGTGACTCAGGGGAGTATTTTGGCAACAAAATGGGTGGTTCAATGTTTGGAAGGGTTGTCTCCATGACAGGTATTGTTGAGGCATAGGTTGCACATTGCTCAACATATTGGGAGTATTTCAAGGTCTTTTGGGTTATATGAAGCCATTTTAGTACCCCATCATTTTTAGATAGCAGACACCTTTTTCTTCAAGAGTATCTGGTTTGCATGGAAAATGTTGTTGGGTTTGGCGAGGTGGCAAATGTATGGTAGTCGTGCTAGGTGGGATTTGGACAAAAGACCGATTTGGAGCTAGAAGATTCAAGATGTCTATGTAAGTGATCTTCCTTGTTTTTAGGCTCGATGGTTGAGCAAAAAGAGGATTTTTTTTCTTTTTGTAGAGACTTGAGGGATTCCAGTTCTTGCTCTTGGAAGGATTGGTGATGCTTAGCTCATGAGTATGCTCTTTCATCTGAGGATCAACTGACTATCATGGAGATTATTGGACACATCCCACAAGAGGATCTATTTAAGATGAATATTGATATGCCAAGACCCATTTGATGTGAGTAGGAGTGGAGTTTTGGGTGTCCATTAGTTTAGTATGATTCTCCTAGGTTGTACTCCATTTTTAATCAACGCCATGAGCTTGGCCCTATTCTTAATGTGAGGTGGGGGTCCTTTGACGCTGAGAACAGGTAGATATGAAGGTTACACAGTTTGTGGTCGGTGCAGGTGTCGTATAAGTTTCGGGTGTTTGTATGGTTGGTGATTTATTAGGGCCTTCCTTCCAAGACTCAAGTACCCAAAGGTGGACTATCAAATGGTCTTTGTCCTTCTTTCCTTCGATTGGAAATGGTGAAGAATCTATTATGGTACTATCCTTTTGCTCGGTGATGTTTGGATCATATTTAGTCATAGCAGGCAACTATTCTTTAGGGGAGTTTGCACTAACATGTAGTCTTGTTTGGTGATTCTAGGTCCTTAGTCTGTTCTTCCCTGAACGACATTTGGCACTATTAGAGAATCATGGCTCTATTTTTTCTCTGAAAAATTTGATGCAAACATGTTTTTGAGAATGAGGTTAGCACTTTGTTTGGATTTTGTCACATGTGGTGAGAGGAGGTATGTTGTAGTTCTTGGCCAAAGGTTTTTTTTATTGAGGATACCAAATTGTTAGACCCTATTGCCTATTTGGATTTTATTTCTGTTCTTTTTGCTTCAAGGAAGAGGATGTAAATATATAAGAAGTATGTGAATATAAGAAGTAGTTTTACAAAAAGAAAAGAAGGGGGGTACAAGAGCCCTGTTAAGAGGAGAATTGAAATGAAGTGAAAAAAAAGTACTACAACAACAATAAAAGAAAGAACATATCATGCGCACTTAAGTAGGTGTCATCCTAGGAGGAAAAACCCTAGAAAGTGGAAGAGAGATGGCCAAGAAACAATGTAGATAGAAGTGAAGCTGCACCCAAAAGAGGAGGGAGCAATCCCTACTTAGCTTTAGAATCAATAATTTGGGTCTCTATGCCTAGTGCTTGCTGGATAGTGTCCTTAGGAGAATGGCCTAGGTTGATAGAGCCTTGAGGAGTGACTTTGGGGGGCATTAGTCTACTCCCCTTTGGGATGGAGGTAGAGGGAGGACCACTCATAACATCCAGGGACGATGAACTCCCACTAGAGGAGAATAAATTGGTAATGCTCCACTTATAAGATGGATGGCTCTGCCAGGCTGCTATGATCCTCCTAGAAACCCTAATCTCGAAATGGCAAGAGGCCTGGGTAGTGTGGGCTAGAGAACAAACTAGACAATCCTAGTAGTACCCAACTTAGTGTCGGTGGGCTACTTTGTCTCCCCTGTCCTTGAGAATGGAAGAAAGAAATACTCTCTGGAATTGTGGTAGGTGAGCCCTGAAATAAATGCCACCTAAAAGAGCATGCGTCCCTAATGTATAAAGCTAGGAAAAATTGATCATAATATTTGAAGAAGGTCGACAATGATTGCTCTGAGCCCTTGCATAGGTAGGGAAATCTCCATCTAATCTCATAGTGGGAAGAATGCCAAAATATAAAGTGTTCCTCTATTTCAACTTTGCCTAGAGAAGAATTATGCAGATTTGTTTTTCTATGGGAAGATTGCGATCTGTCCTAATCCTCAGTGAGTGTGAGCCCACTCGAATATGGCCAAGTTGGCTGCAAAGCCCATGTAGTAGATGGAACTAGAGATAGCATGGTTGAACAATAAGCTTGTCGGTGATCTAGAGGAAGTATTCAAATTAAAAGGCCAACTTCGGACTCAAAGGCCCAAACAATCTAGAAGGCCTATGTGGAGGAGGAGGTGGGGAGGAGTATCAAGAGAGATCGAGTAGGGATGGAGTCATTAAATTGAGATACCCACATCTTCAAGAAATTATTGTACCTTGAAAAAAACCAACAAGGCCATTGGCTTGCTTGATCAAGGGAGGAGAGTCTCTCGGAGGAGAAAAGCACCAAGTAGGGGGTATCTTGCTTGCCTGGAAGGGGAATCAACCATCCATTGTATCCCATGAAGGTAGATGATATGCTTGAAGGCTGTCTCAAGGTGTAGGGGGTATGCCCCAAAATCAGTTGGCACGATACACTAGGGTATGGTCCATTTGCAGTGGACAAGGCATTGTGATTGGAGCATGAGAGTTTGTACCCTCCTGATGCAAGACCAACATTTGCAATAAAGGCTAGGGCCCTATATATCGGATCCTTATAAGACAGCGGGTTTGGTGATGGCATTGAAGATCCGCAGTTGACGGAATGTCCTGGAAGTGAATCTGCAAAAATTGTCTCTCTAACTGGGCTAGAGATGCAAACACTTGTGTGTTCAAGTCATATCTCAGTTGCAGTCCAGGAGTGGGTTGTGCTGATTCTCTTCCAGAGATTACAAAAAGGACTGTTCTTCTATCTCCTTATTTTCTACTTTGTCAAGGTATTATCTGAAAGACTTCAATATGGTAATTTGGTATTAGTAATAGGAATGCATGCATGCACTTTTATCACTAATCCAAGATATCTAAGTGATTAGTAGAGATTTTATACAAAAGGGAAAGGACTATCATGTACACCAACATGAACAGCAATATAGATGCCAAATTGGCTTCTGGTGTCTACTTGTTTTCTTAAAAATGCACACTTACTCTTTTTGTACTTAGAAAACGGCTGTATAAAACAACTCTTTTAACTCATGTGAGTGCAGTTAACACTGTTTTTATTTTTAAGTTTTGGCATGTCACTCCGTTTTCTTGTTGGAGATTGTACAGTGGTCATATTTAATTTTCTTGGTTGCAAAATGTGTGTAATATCTGACAACACAGTGGGGCAGGATTAATTGTTTATGATCAATCATTTTTCTGTTGATACATGTTAAGTTGTTCATTTAACTTTTAAAAGAGATATTGTTTAGTGTTGTTGAGTAGAAGAATTGCTGACATTGTTCACTTTGTTCTGTAGCAATTGGTGTTGTATGAAACATCATCATCAGAACTGGATATCATTAGAGATATTTCTCGCACTTTTCCATCACATGTGTACTTTCAACAGAGACATGGACCTGGACAGAGATCTCTTTACAATGTTTTGAAGGCCTATTCTGTATATGATAGAGACGTGGGCTATGTCCAGGTATGCATGGTTTATGAAAGTCTCAAATGAAGTACATGAATTGCATTAGTTTACAATACGAGAATTAATTTTTAAATCTTAGAGAACTGTTTCAGCTGGTGTATCTGAATGCTGTTTTGGCTGATTGGAAGGTTGGGCCATGCAGGGAATGGGGTTTCTAGCAGGATTACTTCTTCTTTACATGAGTGAGGAGGATGCATTTTGGCTGCTGGTTGCATTGTTGAAAGGCGCAGTTAATGCACCAATGGAAGGACTATATTTGGTAATGATGTATATCTCTATATATATACTTTTGGAAAATGCATCTTGTATTTCATGCTGAACAATAAAGAGTACATCAACAATCATACATCACTGAGTCAATCTACAATTATACATACTACCCATTCCTACATAGACAAGAAGGACCAGCATTTCTGCCTGTCTAATCTCACGAGAATCTACATCATTTCTGAAAATGCCAATTCTGGTTGAATCCTTTGTTGCAAACTCTTATCTAAAAGCTGTGATCTCAACCAAATGAAAAGGGGTAGCATCTCTAGTAAGAGTTACTTGTCATCACTTTTTCCAAAAAAGAAGAGATGCCTGTCAATTTGATGGCATTCCAGACAGTTCCCCCAAATTGTCTGACCATCCATCTATCCCCAAAAATAATTCCTTTCCTTAGAATTGGTGACCATAAACTGACATCAGTTCTTCTTCTATAAGTTAATGAAGTGCTATTGGCGGAAGAAAACACCTCTGGGATCAATGCTCAAATTACACTTTATAAATTCGTCATCAGGGATATGAAAATCTTGACGGGATTGACAAATGCTAAGATACATTCCACACCCCTCCCCACCAATTTAAGAAAATGCACTGTATATTACATTATTGCACAAAAGAGTACATTAGAGTATACATCATAGCATAGACATCAATAGGCCACTGCAATTATACAAACAAATCATCCCCACATGGGAAAGGAGTTCTAACATATCCACCTAAGCTCCAACATTAATGGAGTCTAATCCTTTTTGAAAGATACAATTTTGGCTAAAATCTGAACCGCTAGATTTGCTTTAAACATTGCCATCTCCCCTAAGTGCACAAGAGAGGATTCCCTGTTAAATGTTCTACATCTCTACCATCAAAACAAAATCCTTGTCAAAATGAAGATAATCCAAATCTGTGTAATCATCTAACTGTCTTCAAATATGATCCCCTTCCTGATGAATGGCATATTCAATGAGGCCCAATCTTAGAAAACTAGGGCTAGTCTACACAGAAAGAAGACATGTTTGACAGTCTCAACTTTGTGACATACAATCAATGTTTTAAACATTGGAATTGGATTTGGAACCAGCCGAGGGTCAGATTGGACTTGGATTGGAATCGGACTAGTTTATAGTTTATGAATTGGTTTATTAAAACATACATAAAATATGAAAATTTTAATGAAAAAAAGTATATATTCATGTACATCAATGTAAATCCAAGATTCCAAACCATTAGAGACTCTTTCTTAGATTGGAATCCTTGCTTAATTGAATTTATCTCCCCAGATGGATTCCATAACTCATGTATAAGAATTTTATGTTAGTCAATAACATTTTTGAATTATCTTCTAGACTCGTCATTGATCTGAGTCTACATGCTAAAACCAAAAAAAATTATGATTTTATCCTCCCCATTTGACTGTTATTGGTTCAAGATGATATTCAGGGGGTTTTCGACTTTAGATGATGGTAAATTCTAGGCCCATTTCATGCAATTTCCACTAATTCCCCACAGTATCAGTGAATCAATCCCCACTCCATAATAAATACTCTAATGGAAATGACAACACTTGATTTCCCCTCCTCAACTTGATGGAAGACATTGAATTTCTCCTTTTCTCTCAATCCCCTACTTTTCTTTTTCAAAATGAGTGAAAAAAGTAAAAAAAATCAAATTTTGTAGGCGGCCTGTCCTTCATATCCTGACCAGCCCACATCTTATTTAATTGATATATAGTTGGAGGCTTTGGCCTAATTTTTTCCATATGGAAATTTAGATTTATGATCCATGAAGGACAATATGCAATCCCCACATTGGACCATGAGCTTCTGAATTCATCTTGAGAAGATTGGACTCGGGTAGAACCTTGCAAATATCTATTAAAGCTTGTTTGTCAATAAATGGCCACCTTTGGTCACGGTTAATTGCCCTCCAATCTAGCCAGTGGTTGTTTCCTTTTTCAAAAGACACATTAGTTGGGACTCTTAGTTAACCTTTTATCTACATAATAAGACGACAAACCATCTTGTTAGAGTGAAAGTTTCTTTTGATTTCATCTTGAGAAGATTGGACTTTGGAAGAATCTAGCAAAGATCTACAAAAGCTTGTTTGCCAATAAATGGCAACCTTTGGTCATGGTTAATTGCTCTCCAATCTAGCTAGCGGTTGTTTCCTTTTTCAAAAGACTCATTAGTCGGGACTCTTAGTTAACCTTTTATCTACACAATAAGGCGACAAACCATCTTGTTAGAGTGAAAGTCCAAATAAAGTTTGCTACCAAATCTCAACCACTCCGTGGCCCATCAAAGTCGTAGTGCATCTTTATTGAAATTGTTTTTCACACCTACTAGAGTCTTTTAAGGAATTTTTCCTGTGGAATCTTAAAAGCACTGGCTCCTCCCACCACATTAGGAATATCCAAAGGACCCTATGCTACAAAATGGACAAAATGCTCAATGCAATGTAGAATAGGAGTCTTCCATGGTGCCTTCCCATTCACAGTCCTTACTATCCATTTGGTTACATAGTCATGCCTTGAGATCAGATATTGATCGAGCCAAAGTCTCTTTCCTCTATAGGAAATGTACACACATCGCATTCGACAAGTGGGAGTCCCCTCTGTAAGCAATGTAGTTGGCTCTATCTCTCTCTTCTTTTATGGTGTTTTCTTAAAGCAGTGGCTCCTCTTGAGTCATATATTGTCCTCAAACAGTTGGCTTGTCAGTCATATGTGTATTCACATCGTTAGCTCGTTATGACAACAAACTGTCTATGAGAATGCAGAAGACCACCACGACCGCATCTAGAGAAGACAATATAGCGTCTTCGATGGAGCAACATACTGTGGATGCCCTCAATAGACAACAAAAATCCATGGAGATTGACTTCATGAATCTTTTGAAGGAGATCACCAACACGACCCACTTCCTAAGCAACAATTCCAAAGCACCTTTCGACAATGCTGAGCCCTTCAAAGCCATTTCCATTCTTGAGGGAAATATCGATGCTTTTCTTCTAGTTGTTAGAATATTCGATGTGCTTGTTTTACCATAGACAATATCACTATTGTCACTCAACGATAGGCACACAACCACCCCCGAGCACCATAACCTTTGCTAGATAGAATGATTTCGGAAGCAACACTATAACCAACAGATAAACCCTAGTTGATAATTGCAGCAACAACTCAAGACAAGTAGAGCGCTCCTTCTCCAAGGGTAGCGCAAAAGATAGTCTCCATATCCACAAAACAAGTACCATACACAAATGCTCCAGCTGTGCACTACTCTCTCAAACTTGCGCCATACTTAGCCAGAATATCACCAAGAGTATCACCAAGAATATCACCAAGAGAATCACCAAGAGAATCACCAAGAATATCACTTGATAGCGCTAGAGAGAGACTAAGACCAAGAGATGACCATACACCCTTATTCCTCCTGGCAGCTGCAGTTGTAGCTGCAACTGCAACTCTCCACAAGACTTGCGCTCTAACTGAGTGTACAAATGAGCTAAAACGTCCTCTATTTATATTAATCTGTCCATTGACTTTTCTGGCTGGGTTGACCTGACTTTCTGGTAATTATATTTTTTGTTTATCTTTTTCCTGTGGAGCCGACTTGTCTTTCTGGAAGATAATATTCTAATATTATTTATTCTGCTAGGCCGACTTGTATTCTAGGGTTTTCACACATCTGTTTAGGGTTTCCCTTGCTTCCGGAATATTCCATTCTAGTCAAAGGTTACACGTGGAGTTTAATACCTCCCACAACTACCGTAACATCAACACTAGTCACCTTGTGCATTTTGCAAACCTCTCTATAATGGCATAGAATGCAGAGAAAATCAACAACAATGGTAGCCAAAAGAATATAATTTCTGACACAACCATTTAACAATGAACAAGGTGCACATATGCCGTTAATCATCCACATCTATAAATAAGAGGTATTGTGAAAATTTTGCCTCGTTGTCCATTGATATGGTAGTTTTTCCTGAGGGGCACATCCCATGTCTCAAAGGCACATCTCTCCATCTTGAGAGATGCATTCCACATCTCGTGTGTGGGTAGGTGTCCCCAACTAAACTTGAGGGATGTCGCCTTGAAACAATCCAAAATATTATTTATATGATCTAATTCCATGCCTTGTATTCTCATTGTTAAGGTCTTGTCCACGTCCTTCATGTGCAATGATCTGATTTAAGGTCTGCTTTGAATTTTCCATGCCTTGTGATCTATCACATGACTTTGTCTGAGAAGTTATTCTAAGAGTTTGATTTTTTGCAAGGACTTGCTAGTAATGGCCCACAATAGATATTAAGAGCAGAACTCCTTAGTTTACAACTTTAGTCTTAAGATTTTCATCTTTTCAATGTTCAATTTCAGTTTAAGATTTTCATATTTTCATTTTCAATCTTCATTTCCATTTCCACATAATTAGAAAGTGAATCATATTACTTTGTGTTTTAAGTTTTTCTGATTCACATAAATTTCAGTTCCATATTTAAAAATTTTAATTTTTTCATATATACAAAATTTTATATATGAAGTCCCTGGATGTTGTCCCATACCTTGATTTCAAAAAGTGGTGTCCCGTCTCTGTCCTCATCCCTGTTCTTATTCCCACATACCTATGCAACATAGTATAGTTTGTGGTCAAGATTGCTCTAGTATAAAGACTCAAGAGATTTTGTCTAAAGCCCTAGAGAGATAAAGTAGTTTTTGAGCATTGTGGAGAGTTGTAAACTAGTCTCCTTGCATTTAGCAAATATCATTGGATCCTAGTGTGAGGTGCATGAATCATATTTTAGAGGGAATCTTAGTTGATAGTGGGTTGAGACCAGGGTATCATTTGATTGAGTACACATTGGAAATTAATCTAGTAGCTGGTATGTATGTCCTTTCTTATTAATTACTAAATATATTTCTTTATGTTGTCAGAAACCTAAAAATTGATAGATAAACATTATCAATCGTGAATTTAAGATAATGTAAAGAGCAAGGGTTAATCTCATGTTAACAAACTTAATTAAACCTAACAAACCTTACTATGTCATTATAAGGCTTGAATAACCTTAATAAGGCTTAGTAATACTTTAACTGTACTTAAGTAGGCCTAATTAGCTCTTAGCTAAGGAGTACCTGTTTAGTTAAGCTCAAATCCCCTTATATTTGGCCTTAGCACACTTAATTAAGTTGAATAAACATCTTTTGAAGGGAGAGGACTCTAGATGTAGAGTGTCTCTCTTATAGGCTATGTTAAGCCCTTTAATTACATGGTAAGTTATTGACATTTAGGAATAGAAGTTTTAACAGGTTTTGAATGCAGGAAATTGGCATGTTTCATACCTAATATAAGTTATAACCAATCTTGACTGCGAAAGTTTTGGAAGATAAGCTAGATTTTGAAGATGTTATGGCTTAAATCAAGGAAGACTGTTACGTGGATCTATATCAGAAGATGATCTAAGAAGCTCATTGATAGAAAATGTAGGATCCTTGGGTATGGAAGCAGGATTCAAGCTATTGTAGTTAGGTGTTCATTTTCTTGGTTCTAATGGAGATATACTATCACAACAGTTGTACTATGGAGATTAGTATGTCTTCATATTTATTTTGCTAATCACACAAAAGCAAGGTGGTTGGGAAGATACCATTGTGTATTTTGATACCTCAACATTAGAATGGCATGGGAAAAGCTTGATTAATCTAGACATGTGAGTTAGTTTATCCAAGACAATATAAAAATGCGTATAACTAAGATGATGGATTTTTACCATCATTGGCAAGAAATGGTGAATAAAAATACATATAGGTGTTGTGGGTAAGTTCTTTAGAATATGTTTAATCACTTCTCTACATCAATGGGGCTATAACACATGGGAATCTTTTGCAAATGTGCAATAGCGAGAGATTATTAAATAGGAGGATGTTGCTTTTACACACAAACTTGAACAAGAATATATATTAGACTGAGAAAGAGTGGTTTCATTGATTTCATTAGATGGTGCAATGTCTCATTACATAGTAGGAGAGGAGGAGTACGTTATGCCGTTCCCAAATACCTAACTATTAACCAATACATTAATTACTTCATTAAATGTCCCATTATTACATCGCTTTATTAGTGAGACTTTATTATTTGGTTAAGGCCTAATATGTCTAAATTCTAAATATGACCATTATCTCTAACACCCTTCCATAATGGTCATTTTACATGCTCGTTCAAGGTACAATAAGACAAAAGCTTTGGACAAGCAAGATCTTTGCAGTCCACAAGATAAGATCTTAAAAATAATGATTGGAAGTGCATTGTATCTGGCAAAGTTGATTAAGTACAATTTATGTCACCATCCTTTTGTTTGACCATTGACTCACTAGCTAGATGAGAGGTAATGTTGGCTAAATGGTCAACCTTTCCACTGTTGACATAGAGCTTGGCTTGTTCACTAAATTGACCTCCTCCACATCTTGGCAGTCCCATTATATCAAAATTTTTCATTTGCTTCTTTGAGGAAACATGATCTTGTTTTATCACTTCATTTTCACCCTCCCCGAGGGTTTTCTTCTTTACCACTTCATCTTTCCCCTCCCCGAGGGTGTCTCTTCTTATGAATTACAATATAAAATGCATAATATACCTGTTGTTTTCCTTCTCTTTACTGATTTTGACTTGTTTAAGCATCAATGTCATTTAGGGTTTGGTTTCTCGCAATTTGTATCACCTGACACCTCTCTAGCCTAGGCATTATTGCTGAGATTTCAGTGAAATTACAGCCATGTCTCTGTTTAACCAATCTTACATTCTCAATTTCTATGGACTGGAATAAGCCCTGTTCATCCACACCCATAGCAACCATCTTTTTTCTATTCTTTTCAACAATAAAACACTTATTATTGCTGAAATTTATATTTAAGTGTGGGCTATGCTTCATTATACTACAAATCCAAAGTAGATTTTTCTCCAAACAAGGAACATAACATAGATCTTTAATCATTACCTTCTTACCTCTTAGGTAAAGAGTGTCATTTCCTTTTCTTCTAACCTTGTATTCTTTTTTTCCACTCAACACAACACAGTCATATTGAGATTTATTCTCTACAAAATCAACATACCAATCAATACTGTTATTAAAAAGTCTAGATGCYCCTGAATCAACATACCAGTCATCCTTACCACTCGTTGAATCCTTGTTTCTGGACATTAGTGTGTTTCTCTCTGGATTGATCATTGGAAGAATTCTCTTGGTTGTGCTTTTTATCCCACAACCTCTTGTTGGAAACTTTGATTATATGACCAAACTCGCGATAATAAAAACATTTAATRGCTTTTCTATATATATATATATTGTAAAAGATACTTCTTATATATACAGAAAAATATTTACAACAACAGCTAGAAACAAATTAAAAAAAMATAAYGGTATATACAATGAACATCATATCCTCTTCCATAAGGCAACTAAAAMAGCTATGAAGTCAGAATAAGTGGTCGGATCTAACAATTTGGCATCTGTAATCAGCAATGCCCCTTTTTCTAGGAGTTTCATACGTACCTCATCATGCCATAATTGACAAAATGCTGACTAAGAACTAACCTCRTTATCAAAAACAAACTTGTAATGGAGTTTCCAAAGGATATACGAAGCAGAGACTCTTAAACAGTGCCAAATACCGACCAAGGAATCTTGGATCACCGATTTGGAATCACCAAACCTGCTGATGCAAATGTCCCTGAAGGATGTTTGCCAGCCGAGATTGAACTTGAGCCAAAAGGAACTGGTCATATCAATATTCATCTTAAAGTTTGTGGAGCTTTTCTATATTTACCAAACTCTTTATTTCCATCATTCTCTTTGTTTTGTTTACTTCCCTTGCTCCTAAACTCTCTGCAAGTACTACCTCAGAAGAATCATTCACACTGCTATACCCAAACTGCTTTTTCCATTTGTCTTGCTGCAAGAGCTTAGTGCTCAACTGCTCAAATGTCAGATCTTTATCAGTACTAGTAATGTTCAAGGTCCAAATAAAATTAGCATAGGAAGAAGGACAACTTTTCAAAGTTATAACCACCATATCTTCTTAAATTGTCCTTTCAATTGATGTCTAATATTCTTGATTTTTACAAATGAACTTGTAAAGAGTCAGATGACTCCATTTTAATTGAAAATAACATATCTTTTAAGGAAAAATGCTCTGCCTTTGTCTAAGGTTTGATGTATCTTTCATGGATTCCCTCATATAACACATGCATCATTGCCATCTTGAAGTTCAGGAAACATTTCATTTGTTACCGAGAGCTTGATCAACATCACAGCCTCTCCATTCTTCGCATCATACTCTGCTTGGGCATCCACGTCAGTTTTACTCTGCACTTCTTTTCCTAATACAAGTTTGTCCAAACATCTGTATTCAAATATGGCAAACATCTTGTATTTCCATGATTTAAAATTCTCACCATTAAACTTTTTGTTTTTTCCCAACATTGTATGAGCTAAACTGGCCATCTTTAAGGTTTTAAATACACCAAACAAAGCTGATTTTATTGCTACAACTCAGCAATTGATAACCCTATTGCTGTACCAAACAGAAACACATTCTAAATCCAAGTCTTCAACTTCTTGCCAAGAGAAAAGTCCTTTGGTCTATGCTCAAAAAAATAGAAAACCATTGTTCTTGACTATCACTCCATAAAGTTTTTTTTCTTTTAAATTTTATTTAATTTAAATTTCTGTTCTGTAGACAAATGCAGAGTTTACTCTGGCACAATGTTTTGGTTTAAATTGCAGATATAGACGTTTGAAACCTTCTTCAAAGTTGATGTCTTCGGAACTAATGTAAAACATAGGTTCAAATCATGAAACTTACTTGTTTTAATTCTTCAGACACACACTGTATTTAGTCTGTTCTGCAAGCGACTCTTCGAATTTCTCTTTGATTCCCTTGATAGCTTGTCGTCATAACATTGCTCCACTCCCGAGTAGTGTACAACAACATAGCTTGTCTTCACAAGAACGCTTCACTCCTGATTAGTGTTTTTCTTTTTTTTCACTGCGGCCTCTCAAAATCAAACAATGGTTGGTGGCTATGACTGGTGGCTTACCCTAGCGGCTATACTTTCGATTCATCAGCTTCACAGAAGGATCTATGTGAACCCTCTTTCTGTTATCACCTAGCCGTTTAAAATATTTTTTAATTTTCTCTTCGGTTTTCCCCACGAAGGAATATAGGCACGGGCGTTACAAACAACAGCTAGACCATGTAAGCTCCACTTCACTCTCCCCCATGAATCCTGGGATTTTCAATTAATTTACAAAGGCGGCTTCATTACCCTCAACTACAGGTCAGTTCTCGATCCTTATTTCTGTTATCATCTGGCATCTTCAGCGCTGTGGATACCTCTTACAGATGTGATCACTTTTCAGTGGTGACTCCCCTCATGGGCTATCATTTCGGTGTCTACACCTTATGATGGTTTGTCAGTCCCATGATAACTTTGATTGTCTGGTGGTTAAACCTCACAATGGTTTCTTAATCCCACAAAAACGTTGACAATCTTTGATTGAGATGATAGTTTTATGGGGTTTTCTTCACTTTTATTTTCAATATATAAAAATTAAAAAATATGCACTYATCTCTGTTTTTGGTGGCATGCCCTTCACAATTCTGATATGTGGCATCCTGATGCTCTTCCTGTTTGGATTCCCCACACTACAAGCACTTGTGGGCTCCTTTATTCCTGATTCTCCTACAACATTCTCAATCGTTGACAATGGTTCCCTTTTTCAATTTTACCTTCCTATCTTCTGTCCGATGGCTTGTGTGTTATTGCAGTCCCTTGGTGCCTTCTCTAATCATAGTAATCTCTTGGCTCTGTTATCCCCTAGCCTAGGGATAACTAAGGAGATTATGTCTTGAGGCCCACAGGTCCTAGACATGGAGTACTGAGTGTTAATATTATGGTAGCTGCGGGAGGTATTTACCTCCACGTGTGAACCTGACGAGAATAGAAGACTCCGAGAAGCAAGAGAAACCTTAATGAATTGGCTAATAACCCTAGAAGCCTTGTCAGCTCAAGAAGATAATTTATATTAGGCTATTAGCCTCCAAGAGAAGAAGTCGGCCAGAATTAATAATAATATACTGAACAGACACATACCCTTGAGGCAGTTACATACCCGGAGGAAGGAGAAATTAGAGGCCCCAACAAGTAGCCGAGATTATATAATCTGGGGCCTTGAATTCTCATTGTCATCTCGAATTGATTGTAGTTTGTCTTTCTTCTTGATTCTTTGCAGTCTTGTGCGTAGTTTTGGAGGAAGAGCTGGTGTAGCTGTAGCAGCAGCAAGATCTCGATTTTGGCTTGAATATCTCTTGGCTAGGGTTTGGGACTATCGATCAGTTTTGTGATGTGTTATCCTTGAGGATTGATGCGCTACTCTTTGTTTTGGCTATCCTAGCCTAGGGTTTGCTTAGGAGGAATTCTGATCCAAAGGTTAAGGTGCTTTCCGGAGGAGGCTTGACTATGGTTGGAGTGACGAAGGTATAGATCAATGGTAAAATGAGCACACCATCTTCTATATTCTAACTGCTAGAGCCATATTGACGAGCACGGCCTGGACCCATCCTTCTTCTTCTTCAAGCGCCTCCACCTTCTCCCGGTAAACAACATCCATCCATCCCGGCTGGTCCTTCGGCGTGATGGGTCTTGCTCCATGAGGTAATGAGTCAGGGTATCATGGTATATGTCTTTTCGATTCTCAAAACATTTGAATATGTGCATTTAATTCTTTTGCTTCTAGCGTGTGCTTGGACCTTACGCTTTTCAACTTGACCATACTTGGGGGGAATAACAAGATGCCCTAGCAAGCTTGGATTCCCATGAAGACTTTGAGTTTCCAGCGGAAGTTCATGAAAGGTCATCGTTGGTTCCCACCATACTTACCACTTTTCATCTTTTCCCTCTCATCCATCCATACATTGGATTCGGGCATTGGGTTTGCCAAACTAGCAAAGGGTTGTACCTTGTGGGAAGAAGGGGCTAAAGTTGAGGGTAAAAGTAGTTGGCAAGATAAAAAGCAAATAATGAAACCCAACCGGATGCTTAGCCGAGGGGGATCCCCGAGAATGAATTAAAAGGATTCTCAGAAAGAACATAGGGACCCATAAAAATAATAAAATTAAAGACCCTAGTTGGAGGAGGATAGGGGGTCTCATCCGCGAGCCAACCTAACAGAGTCCATGGGCATGTATTGGTATGACACTACCATTCAGTGGGTCACCACACTAGGGTAGTGGCTCTTGGTGGCATAGCCAAGAGAAGGGGTCTCATCCGCGAGCCAACCTTCTCATCTCGTGAAATGCTTGTGGGTAACATTGTCACCAGCACTTGGTCGCAGTGATTGTCCCTTGACTAGTCTCTTGAAAGAAAAAGAAATAGAAATAAAAGATAAAGGCATGAATGGGCTTGGAAACATTTGCATCCATGTGACAAGGTGCAACTCACCCTCTTGAGAGTTACCCACAGGTAAGCCATACATACCCACAATCAATGTTGCACCCATTGATCAGACATCCCTTACCGCCTCACCCACTTACATGGCACGGATTTGTCTTCACTTTCGGAAGCATCCCACATCCAATGAGCACTAACCCAATAGGACACCCTAACGTCCCCTCTAAACCTGGCTTGTATAATAGCATAGCGTCTTTGAGCACTTGTCTGCGGGGAAAAGGGTTTCATGCACATGTTTAAATAACTTGATTATTAAATGTGATTGACATTGCTATGATCCCACAGACTGATTTATGAGCACGGTATCCACCAGTTGCACAAATTTGGATTTCTGAAAATATGAAGAGGATGAGTAAGTAGTGCTCATACATGCAGAATTCAACAGGCCCTGAAAAGGCCCCCTTTTCCGTATTTCCACTATTGTAATAAGTGTTCTAAGTATGAGAAGGAATGTAAAAGGCTATTGGCCACTTAAGACCTAGGTATGAGCATGTACTTTAGAGTGTTTTGTTTTTCACTTGTTAATTATTTTCTTCTTACCTTAGTGAGAAGATTAAATAATTTCTGAGTTTTTTCACTTGAAAAAGACTTGCTCAAAGCCGAAGTATGTGTTGACAAGCAGTCTTGGCATGGAAAATCCAATGTCTAGTGTCGGAATGTATATAAGCTCATACTAGAACATAGTGTCGGGTTTATTTGGAAATTGCAGCTAAGAATGCGATGGGTTTTAAAGTTTAGCGAATTAATTAAATTCAAGCAAAAAATGGAATTTATTAGTGCGAGGAGTTAATAGAAGATGTAAAAATGGCATCTGACGATGTTTGATGCCATATTTACAGTCGGTTTTTGGTCCAGAGCATGGTGTAACCCCAATTTCCCATCTTTCGGGTTAAAAAGCGATTATTATCGTTAAAAAATCAATTTTTACTCGAAAAAATGGAAAATGGGTATTTAATTGAGTTTCCTAAATTTTATGAAAAGCTGGGAACATATTTTAGAGTTTGTTTTAGGTGCCCCTAATTGACTAAATGTTAAATGGAGTCCCGATTGAGAGGGTCGACTCAGATTAGATGACATGGCATGGGAGGAGTTCCAAATAAAGGAACTCAAATCCTCATAAATCCTCACACCTCACCCTAAATTTAAGCCCTCATCTCTCTAAACTCCATACTCTCCCTAAATTAGCATGCCTTAGCTTCCCCGTCATCTTTACCATAGCCCTCATCCCGCGTCACTCCGCTTTTACTACGTGAAGTTTCCCTCCTATTAGCTTCCTCCTTTACCATTAGTTGACTTCCTTCAACCTTACCTGCTCCCTTCACTCAGTAACACCCACTCTCCTATCACGTAAAGCTCTCACCTCATTAGAATCCTCCGTCACTTCCCGTAATCACTTTCGTCCCATTTCCCGTTGTCCCCTTCCTCATCGTGATGCGTCTTTTCACTCGTAAAGCTACTCTCCTCTCGGCTCATCGCGTGATTCACTCCCTCCCCTCACTGCTCTCTCACGCCCTCATCTCCCACTTGTAACTTCCTCACCACTTACGCTTCCCCAAATCCTCTCATGCACCTAACCCTAAGCGCATGCATTTGCCTAGGGATCTCCACCCCATGCCTATTTAAGAGAGATCGACCCTCTTTAGGAATTTAAGATTGAGTCTTGGGTAAAGAAACTTTGTAATATTTTGAAACATTTGAATAAAGACTTTGGAGCACTTTTGTTGTGGATGCTATGTGTGGATGCTTGGATCTAATCTAGTCTTTATGAGGTAATCTGTATCTTGTTGTTTCAATCTTGTGTATCTATTTTAAAGGCTTAGAATGTATGCTATCATCACCCGGAAGGGATAAGATAAATCTAGTTTGGTTCACCTTATTTCTTCCTTAAATCATAGACTTTTATATTGCATCCTTCGTTTTTGGTTAAACTAACATGCATATTTGAGTTTTGTTGTAGGGAAGACCTTTTAACATAAATGTTTCTTGAGTTGAAGTGTTGATGCCGGGTTTTTTTCAAGCTTGGAGGATTGATAGTTGTTGCTTCAACCGTCATTGTCCAAGATTTTCAAAGATCGAGCTCCCTCTATTCTTCATCAAAGGACCCCATCGCCTATAAGCTTTCAATGCTTGAAAATTTAAAATATAGAATGATATTTTCTTCTCCCTCTCCTTCTCTTTAAAAACATTTGGTTACTTTCATTTGTGTAAGAACTTAGTTCTAAATCAAAGTTTGAATTAGTTTCCTTTGCATGCAAAGTTTCTAGATCTCGGTAGAATCTTTTCAATTTAAAGAAATAGATCTAAGGCGTTTTTCTAGTAGCTTTTCTCCTAGATTTGAAGCTAGTTAAATCTTTTGCTTTGAGTTCAAAATCAAGCTAAATAACACAATGTATGCTTGTTGTTGTATGACAACAAACATAAATAGTTAGAAGATCCTAAGTTTAGTCCATGCAAAAGCAAAAATCCTTTTTGCTTTAGAAAAATTTCTGAAAATCATTAAAAAAAATTTGTTTGTTTAAAGTTTTCTTCTTATTAAGTTTCTCATCTCTTTTGTTTGTTGTTTTGTTACAGCAAAACAGATCCAAGAGGAGTTCATGCTCATTTGGGTGGATTTCAAGGTTTCCCGAGGGCACCCTAGGGGGTTTTAACTTCATTTTTTGAGGTTGTCCTTTCCCATCAGGGAGTTGGGTGTCGTGGTTAGTTTTATTTTTGTAGAGTTGTGCATGCTCTAATCCAACAATCAACTACACAAAACACACTACAAACACTCTAACTTGTTGCATGTTAAATCAACGCTTAGATCTTCATGCAAATCCGACTTAATAAAATCTTCAATCTAAACAGCATATGACTCCATTTAAGGCACTGGTTAAAACTTACTATCTATCTTTGTCTTATGCGAGCAAATTTTATTCAGTCAGTGATCTATCTTTCATATGAGAATGTACCTTTTGAGTATGATGACAGTAAATGTTTTATTTCAAATAAATAAACTCCTAGGATAAGTGTCTTTTTTCTTTCTTAGATTTTAAAAGGCTTGGAACCGTTTATAGGGACTACCCCCTTTTGGCCCTTTAGGGAGTTGGCCCTGGAAGCGAATTGAGGATGGGAGGCTGACAACACCTTGACCAGGGCACTGCCTCCAAGGACATGCCAAGTGGATTGAAGGTTTCTTCCACGATAACCCGAGTGTGTGGCATGTATAAAGGCGGCAACAAAACCCATGGAGGGCATGCTTGTTGTTGAGCCACCCGGAAACCGGTCAAGTACATGGGGAGATGATTAGTTCGGACCTCCATGGGGATAAAATCCCACCAGGTGGATGTTGATACCCCATCAGGGGACAGAGATAGGACAAATCTTGTTTAGGGGTTTTTCACTTGAGAGGAGGAGGACGTTCCACCCGAGGCGGCACGGGGCTTGGACCCAAGGGGTCTTTCCCTTCTCACTATGATGGGCCTTGCAAGGCCATGGCGTCACCATGTCACGACCCTTGGCGTCACTAGCGTTTACTGGACACTTTGGAGGCCGGTTGATTGTGTGCTTGAAGTGGCATCGTGGTTTGATCTAAGAGGCCTTAGGAGGCTAACGTTTTCTCACGGAGGCCAACGTTGCCCTAAAAGGCCTAACGTCACCCTAAAAGAACGCGGCGTCACCTTTTCTTCTTGATTTAGGGTTTTATTATGTCGTGCAATATATTATGGCTGGATATTACGTATGCGTAATGTCGGCCTTTTGACCTAATTATGGTCATTGGAACTATATAAATAAGAGGTTTTGCTTGCTTTTATTTTTCATCATCTTTCACTCACACTTAGTGAGGTCTGAAATTTATTGCCCTACTTAGGGTTTATTGGCTGAAATTTTAAAGAGCTTGTTGAAGGAGACTAATTTTGGACTATTTTGGCAATTTTCTTGGTGGAAGTGTTCAACTAGAGGATTTTGGTGATTCTTGATGAATGTAAGTAAGATTTCTGCAATTCTTCTTAATTGAATGATTATGGTTATGTTTATCTTGCATTTACATTAAGATTATGAAATTACTAGTTTAAAACCCTAGGAAGCTAAGCATATGTTATTGTCCTTGCTTTAAGAGCTTTTACTACTAGATTTTGTCAAAGCCAATTTTCCTTGGCTTTTGCTAGAGCCTTGCCACCATTGCAACACCCTAGAATTCTTGCTTCATCCTAGCCATCATTTGCTTCATCTTTGAACTAAAGAAGGATGAAAACTACTAAGACTAAGGTTACCTACACTTTAGTAGCTATTTTCCCCCTAGGGGTTGGTAGTTGAGCAGGTTATAGCCACTTCAATTATTAATCTCTCTTGTCTTTGGCTTTCCTACTATCATCCTTTTCTTCAACATTTGCTGCCAACTAATAGACTCCATTTGCCCTAGGCACTAATCTAAGACTTTCTATTAAGTGATTGACCAAAACAACCATCAAAACCTACACCTTAGGCCTTCTACTAACCACTTCTAACATTAGAATAGTCTAACCTACTAACTTTATTGCTGCTGTTACTAAAGTAAGCTACAGCCATTTGCAACATTAAAGCATCTAAAAGCAATTGAAAAGTTGATTAATGCATTGCCTTGCCTTGGACAAATGCTATTTTGATTTTAATGATTGATTATTCTTAGTCATTTTAAAGCTATTTAAGGTGCTTATTGTGAAGTCATTGTCTTATAAATATTGCTGCTATAAATTTCAGTTTACTTCACATTCATATCAGCGATTGCTTTTATTGATAAAGTCCAGGGTTTTATGAAATCGCAGGCGACAGTTGTATACAAGATATAGTTTCTTGTTGCTTTTGTTAGGCGAGGTACAATCTTGATATTTCATCACTTCATTGGTTAAAACCACGAGACTTTATCGATGTTGACTTGAGAGGGGACCTTTTAAGAGATATCTTAACCTTGCCTTCTCAAAACCCAGTGACCTGAGGGGACGTCTCCCTGGGCCTTCAACCCTAAATAGAAAGAGGCATCCTATTGAGGTGACAATGATACAGGATAACCTCAAGTTACACTAATTTGCTCTCCATTACCCTCGCTTTGATCAAAGTACAAATTGTCCGATAACATTTTGGTATTGTCGGGGCTCTTGAGTCAATTCTCCTCAAGGCGACACTTTTAGGTGAGCCTTTCCTCAAAATCCTTTACTTTGCAAAGCTTACAGCGAGCTCGAGGTGATCCCCTCATCCCTTTGATAGTTTCAAGAAAGATTAATAAAGCTGACTCCACCTAGCTCTTTTTCTAGAGTGCCACCTTACTCTCAATTCTATGATATTTCCAAGTTATGGGATCATGGCCTTGGGAACAAGTGTATCCGACTAATGATTTCAAAAAATTTCAAGGATACTGGAGCTTGTTTTGACACAAAATGGTCAAGCAACCCTCCAAGATTTGAAGGGGCCTCCCTAATTACCCACATTGTAGAATTCTTGAAGTATATAAGCGAGATAGGATTGGGAGGGGAGGATGTTCTAGTAAAATTATTCATACTTTCTCTACCATCCTTTTTGTAAGATTGGTTTAAGGGTTGTTGAAGATCTTGAATTTATATCATCTTTCATTTTTTTACACCTCATGTTAGGTTTATTGACTTTGTCAAACCACGATGCCAAACATGAAGATGCCCTTCAAAATCTCATAATAGTCTTAGAGGATGAAGGAGTCACCACTGAGATTGTAAAAGATCTCAGGGGATGTATATCATGTAATGCCAAGACAACCCGATATGGAAGAGAGATTTATAGAAAATTGTCAACCCCTTGAAGAGGGCGGGGATTTCTCCCATGATTGATAGAATGCGATTGAAGATTGTTAATGTTTAAGCCATTATTATAGATCTTTGCATTTCAATAGATAACAACAACATAAGACAAGATCGAGAAATACACAATCACAAAGAGACACAACATTTATCTGAAACCCTCTGGGGAAGAAAACCAACAAAACTTTTCTTATTATGAATGGCCAATACAATGCCAAGAAGTAGCAAGCTAATATGAAGATCTCTCAAAGATGTCACTCTCTCTCTCTCTCTCTTCACCAATGCGGTTCGAAACTTGTCTCTCAAATGAGCAAATGAGTTGTGTCTAAGTAAGTGTGGTGCTAGCCTTCTTATTTATACTAATTTGGCTTGCGTGTGATGTCTCTTTACTGGCAGGACCGACTTCTTAATTTGGGTGGTTATAACCACCTTTATTATATTCAGAGGCCTCTTCGATATATTCTAAGTAGACTTCTTCTTTTGCCTTTACAATTACATTATGACCAATCGACAAAAGGGGATTTGGTCCTTTAATAGGCTGACATGATCAATCCACAATGGGGGGATTGATCAGTGAATCATATATCAAATAATAAGAATACACTTTAGAGTTACATTATTTCAACACTCCCCTTAACAGAAGGGTATTCTTCAACAACATCGGTAGAGAGAGAGGACAACATCATCAACAACATCAAGTGGGTAGAGGACAACATCATCAATATCATCTTGGAACCTTGTGACGTCTACAAATCGGTGGAAGTTTCTTCATCATTAACTTTGTCGTCATTCTCAAAGGAGATACAATCATCATCTGCATCAATATGAATTAGTATAAAACTAATACATCATCATCATCCTGACCTGGTAAGGTCATCATAATCACGAGGGCCCGGCACTACGTCCACAAAGTGTCAAGATGGAGAGCTGTGATGCTAAATCTTACTTCGTCACAACAATCGCAAGATGGAAACAAGATGCTATTTGACTTTACGTCTGACATCCAAGCTAGAAACCGATACTAGTCTCATCTCAACATCTTGCTTTCCGTCACAACACTCAATATGGAAACAAGATACTAGGCCTTCGTCCTGACTGATGGCCGGAGAAACCAGTACTAGATCTCCATCACATCGTCTTGCTTTATGTCACAATCATCGGTTGGAAGCAAGATACTAGGCTGGCTTTTATGTCCGCATTTGTCAAAAGAAATTTGAAACCTGATGAATCTCATCTCATCGTCTTGCTACGTCACAACACTCAAGATGGAAAAAAGATACTCATCCTTATTTACATCACAACAATCAACATGGAAGCAAGGATGCTATAGGCTGGTTTTCTGCGTCATGGAGTTGTTAGGCCCGGAAACTACAGTTCTAGTCTCATCCTGTCGTCTTGCTTTCGTCACAACAATAAAGATGGAAGCAGAGATGTCTTATCACAACGACTACTTCGAGGGAAGGTCCTTTCGGACACTACCAAGATTATCTCGAAAGTGCTCAAACTTTACACAAGATAAGAGGCTTAGTCAACACATCAACAACTTTGTTCATCCGTTGCTAGCGTCTGCGAACTAAGGCTCTTCTCTGCACCATATCGCGGATGTAATGATGTCGGATCTCTATGTTAGCCCGACTGTCATGGAATATAGGATTCTCTATCATCTTTATCATTTCAGTTGTAGCATAGGATGCGTGGTTACTTCCATCTCTGGAGTCCGTCGTCGGTCAACAACTTTTGAAACCATATAGCCAGCGGTGAGCAATACAACAATGTATTCTTCTTCCAGGTATGCTTTGAGAACGCAATCTTCGGATTACTTTCTACTTTGCCATGAGATCATGGTGGATCTAGCGAAACAACATCTGAAGTGTTTTTTCTGTCAGAAACACTTCTGCCCAATCCGCATCGGTATATCCACTCAATGTGAAATCATGATCTCCATCATGGTGAGACCACAATCTATTGTACCCTTAAAGTACATTTGCCCGTCCTTATACACACTTGCAAATGTGGTAAGTCAGTCACTTAATTGTGTCCTTGGAGCTTACAATACCTAGGATTCACCAGCCTTGGCTGTCACCTTGACAGGAACCTCTTTCGTTTAGGCTTTACTCCTAGGGAAGCGAAGGAGGGTAGACCTTAGTTACTAAATGAATTAAGTTAAGTTCTGAGTTAGTTTAATTATTTACAAGGTTTGGAGAATTCTATTCCTAAAATGCTAAGACAACCATGCAAGATGCAAGGGTTAGCATGAGAAAATCAAGCCCTTTCCCTAGGTCAACAAAGACTAGTGCCTAAGATTGGGCAAGGGTCCAACTATGTTCAAGGGTTGTTAATTACAAGTAGATTACAAGTTGCTTACAAAATTCTAACTTGTTTTCTGACTTCATAGAGTAAGTCATGGCTGCTTTGACTTGGTCAACCCTAGATTTGACCAAAAACTCAAACTTGACGTCTTAGCTTGCTGAGAGTACCAGGAGATGCGCTAGGCTAGGGCGCACTAGTCTATCCGGAAATTAGGTCAATCCCTTCACTTAAGGTGCCTCAACAAGAGGGTTAGGGTTTCGTTGCTGCAACAAAAACTGGTTGCAACTGCAACTGCAACTAAAAAAATCCTCCCAATCTATCTTCCAGTGGTTAGACTGTCCGAAGATAGTGTGGGCCTTGTTGCCGTCCTTATACACACTTGCAGACATGAGCTAAGTCCGACTCACTTAGTGTGTCCTTGGAGGCACAATGCCTAGGTTCACAGCCCACGCTGTCACTTTGACCGGAACGTCTTCCGTCTAGGCTTACTCCTAGGGAAGCCAAAGGGGGTAGACCTTAGTTACTAAATGAATTAAGTTAAGTTTTAGGAGTTAGTTTTAATTATTTACAAGGTTTGGGGGATTCTATTGCTAAAATGCTAAGGCAACCATGCAAGATGCAAGGGTTAGCATGAAAAGCAAGCCTTTTCCCTAGGTCAACTAAGACTAGTGCCTAAAGATTGGGCAAGGGGTCAACTATGTTAGAGGGTGTTTCGTTACAAGTAGATTACAAGTTACTTACAAAATTACAAAAGAATCAATTAAACCAATGAATATTAGATACAAGTACTTACAAAAGAATTACAAAACATCTATTCATAAATGAGATATCCACAAAGCACTTGATGCAAGATAATTAAAGAATATCTAAAGTACAACCAACAAGCTAACCACGTTTGTCTTTATGTGTGCAGGATAATAAAGATTAAAGCATTATATCACATTACCACATTTATGAGGTCATCACCAACACATCATTATCATCACGAGCAAGATCAATAACAACTTAAGAAGATTTAGAAGACTTAGCACAAATGTTTTTAAGATTATCAAAGATGATCCACACTCTTAATTATTAAACCCCCAAGTATTCTATTAGGTTTGGTCTAGGGTTTAATTATTAGGCTTTCTTAAGATTTATCAAATTTTATTAAAACTTTCACCAAAGCCTCCTCCTCCTCCTCCTATTGCCAAATAACTGCTGGACGCTCAAGATAGTATGGCAACGAGGCCAACCCTAGCAGAACCAGTGAACCCAAAACAAGAGTACTTCCCGGAGAAGACACACACTTGGTGCGCCACGAGACAGTCCCCTGCCACTACCCTCCGTTGTTTTCCTCAAGCCCCATTTTAGATGGTGATGATGGTGGTCTAAGGTACCCTAAATAGTCTATTAAGTATATATATTAGTTAGGTAGACTTTTACGAGTGTTTAGGAGTGTTTTAAGGATTTTATGACACTTTTTAATGGTGATTTAATGACTTGGCCGAAACTCACTTTGGCCTTAAGAATGCGTTGTTTAAGTTACAAGATCAAGAGCATTAACACATGTATATGTCATTAAAATGCACAAAAGAGATAGCTTGAAATAGATAACAAAAGGCAAGAACAACTTGCCAACCAATAGAGATATTCAATCACATTGACATCACATTCATTGTCTTTAAGGCAATAACATTAGTTGTGAGAGAGAAAAACGATGAAGATGTGTTGCCTACTTATCAACCTAAAAGGGAAAAGCTACTTTAAACACATGGCATTAAAGATCTATGCATTTAAGAGAAAAACCATGTACTTAAGAAGCATTAATGACTATAGATTAAAGATCTAAGCATGTAAGATAAAGATCAAGACTTGAAAGAAAACCAAGCATGCATGAGATCTAGTTAAGTTGATTTAAGATGCCCAATAGGCTTAAGCTAAAGATTTCTCAAGTATTAGATCTGGATCTAGAAGATTTAAAACATTTTAGCACTTAGATCATTTACCATGTGTAAAAAAAAAACCCTAACCTTTTGGGGTATTCCTCTCCCAACTAGGTAGGCAATTAATAAGCTTGTTATTAAGACTATTTGACAAAGGAAGAAACAAGCTAGAAAGAAAGAGGAGGCAAGGAAGAAGAAAAGCAAACCAAGAAACAAGCAAACAAGGCAAGCAAAGAAGGGAAAAGGAAAACAAACCAATCAAGAAGCAAACAAGCAAACAAGCAAAACCCTAATCCCCACGTCTTGGTTTGAGAAGGAGCCCACTTCTCCTTCTAAAACCCTACGTCTTAGCCCTAAGAAAGATAAAAAAATCCAAAAATAAGGAACAAGATACAAGCAAGCTCTAAACCCCCACGTCTTAGGTTAAGAAAGGCAAAAAGAGGCAAATGAAAACAAGATCTACCTACACACCATCTACCCAACAAGCTCACACGTGGGAGGGGGCCGTACCCTTTTCTCCCACTAGATGTGAGCTACTACAAGCACACAAAAAGGAAAAATGACAAAAGACTGCTTGAAAATGAAAGAGGAGGTTAAAGAGATAGCTACCAATCCCCTTGGAGGGTTTTCTAGTGTTGTGTGGACTTCTTGATGTAGCCAAGCTTTTCCAAATCAGATCTGAATCTGCAAAAACAGCAAGGTTTCCCTTGCTAGGAGAGCTACACACAACAATACAAGCTTGGAAAAATTTTGCCCTTTCGGGCAAAATTTTTCTTTAGAAATTTTCTGAAAAAAATTTAAGTTTTGATGACCATAAGACTAAGTATGCTAGCTGAAATATGGGGCTGCAACAGAAATATATAGAAAATGAGCAATAGAGGAAGAATGCTGGGAGTGTATGAAAGTCCCAAAGGGAGACTCTTCCAAGAGACACCCTAATGAAACTCTTGAAGTCCAACCTGCAAAAACTCAACACAATAGCATGCATACAATGGATAATATGGAGGGTTAAACTAATAAGTGAAATACTTGCACATTATCTAGCTAACCACATATATAGATTCACAAGAATACTCTTTGCAAAACCTACTTAAATAAAATACTTTACCTAAGATCCATTCATACATGCATCATGTCAAATTGAAAAGATTATACCTCATATGTTTGCAAGAACACAAATACTTGTAGATCTTCCCAAAATATCCTCCAAAGTTTCCTTTATTATTGCTTCAAGAAGAGGGACCTTGGAGAAATACTTGCTCCAAAACCCTAAGAGAAGAAAATGAAAATGGATGGAAAAGTGAGAGAGAGAGAGAGTGGAAAATCAAGTAGCATAACAATAGCTCAAGATATGGTGAGTTGGGAGTGAGAAATGAGATCTATTTATACTTGGA